>BQNB010015699.1:10018-72817 GCA_026074375.1 Tanacetum coccineum | reverse complement strand
ATAGTTATAACTTTGATAAAATGACATTTTCAGCCCTTTTAGTTATAAGTTTCAGAAAGTTACGATATATACCCTTTTGTATGAAAAATGTATCATTTTTAGTCCAAAATCCATAATAATGATATTTTTCAATATGAAAAGTAATTTTCAGGTTATATCTTATTAATATAAGCTAAAATATGAGGGTTTAACGTAACAAAAGTTCAGATTAACGATTCGTTAAGCCAGAAATCAAAACGGGTCGAATTAGGGTTTTAAAACAAAAACGCGTAGGTTTTTAATTCAAATTCCTTCAAGAATCAATAAAGTTGTTATATTAACATTAGTTAAGATGAAAACAACATTTAACCATTATAACGATTAGATTTAAGAAAAACACAAAATTAGGGTTTAGGGTTTCGGTTTTGGATCAAAATGGTAAAACGCCTAGAAATTGAGATAAAAAGTTTTAACAAGAGTTCAAGCATGATCATATGAACATTATATGAATGTAGGAGCAGGTATGGATCATAAGAAACCTGGGTTTGAGCTTTGAAGATCAACAATGGAGGAAAATGGGTCGTATGGGTCGAAATGCACTTGTACGCCTAGTTTTTCTTCTTCGGGTCTTCAAGGCTTCAATCTTTCTCTTGATTATTGTTCTTGGAACCTATTAGGAACTTCTTGAGCAGAGATTTTCTACTATTATGGGTTATAGAAAGAAGATGTGGAGGTGTGAGTTGAGAATGTGTGTATGTATGGCTATTTATAAGGTGAAACCCCCTTGGAGGCCAAGAAACTTTGTGACCAAGTTAAGGACAGGTGGGAGGGTGATTAGGATCATCTAGGAGTGACTTGGATGAGCTAATATGCGAGTATGGTGAGCTATGATAGCTAGAATGCATGGTGGAAACACCTTGTGGTGCAGTGGCTCAGAGAAGGATGTGGAGCTTCTACCACCAAGCAAGGGAGCTAGACATGCTTATAAGCTGCTATGGAAGCAAGGAGGTGAGTCACCATGGTGCTTGGTTGCAAAGAGTAGCTTCAAAATGGGTCAAATTGCAAAAAAATAAGGTCACGAGTTCATAAGGGCTCGAATTGGGGTTTTTGGCTTGAATTTCATGTGTATTTGATTAGTGATGATAGATTAAGGATTGTAAGCTTATATTAAGGATTTACAACAATGTTTGATTAGTGATTCGCAATTAAAATGGGTGAAAATGGTTAAATGGGTCGTGATTTGTAATTAGGGTTTGTTTAGGGTTTCTTTGATTTAATTCTAGTACATTGTTGTTATAATGAAGATATAATGATGGATTGTGATTTATAATGTTGTAGTTTGAGTAATTACAACTTATTTGAGTAGTGGTTGAGGTTTAAAACGGATAAAAACCAAGAAACAGGTCATGGTTTAGTATTTAGCTCGGGTTAGGGTTTCTAGGTTTCAGTTCCTGAAATCTTATGAAATGAGGATGATTATAGAATGTAAATGAAGTGTATGACTTGCTTGTAACTTGTACTTAATGGATTGAACAAGATTCTTAGGAATACGGGGGAAAATAGCTATTTTGGATGATGTGCATTAATGACTTATACATTATGCTTTAAAGGACTTGTACATTGACTTGGAGGGAGTTTATATTTCAATTGAGATGTTATATTACTTGTACATATGCTTTAGTAGCTTGTGCATTCACTTTAGATATTAACCTTACATGGAATTAGGGTTTTAGAGGTATACGATAACGGTTTAAAGCCTGTCTTGATATAACATTGCAAATGGTACATTATATGAGTAATATACTTTGTAAAAATGATATTAAGATATTGACTTGATATATTATGATGTTTGCTTGACATATATGATTGTCATAGGTAGATTGCGTGAGCTTGTTAACTTTAGTTATGCAAGTAATGTAATAAAGCGAAAAATTTCCCTATAAAAAGGTGGTTCATATATAATAGATAGATAGTACATTGCATCTAACTTAATAGATGGATATTTACATTGATGAAAATTTCGGGTTGTTATAGTCCCCCAACCTTACAGAAATCTCGTCCCAAGATTTAGTTTAATGATGGAGTGTAAATGTTCAGAGATTTATTCATATGAAGATAATATGAAGTAAGGGATTTATTTGTACAAACGGATCACAGATTGAAAGAATGTTGTTTGTACGTATGCCATATACTTAAGCCTACTTATTTATAATTTGTCACTTACAAAGAGAAGCGTCTAAATCCTTGTAACTGAGAATTTATAAATTCATAGTTCAGAGATTTATAATTTCCTTATTCAAATAAAGAAGCGTCATAATTCATTTCAAGAAGACGATTATAAATCATCCTACCTAAGTACAAAAATATGATATTAAAAAGGTGATATACAGAAATGATATGGTAATGAGAAGAATAATGAGACATTAATTGCAATGATGTCCATATCTGTCGTATTTCAATGATAATAAGTGTTTCAAAGGTATGAGGGGAGTATAATAGAGTTAATGGAATTGACAAACGATGTCGAGTTTTGATATCATCAGATAACAAGATGTAACGGAATCATCACTACTTTATTATTTCATGGATAACTTTTTCTTACATATCTTACATCATCATGTCTTGTGGTGGGATTCTAGATAAAAGTAATAGATGAAAAGGATAATAGATTAGTATTTAAACTTATGAAGTGTGTCCCATAAGATTCTTCATATATAATTGATGGCGATCTTGGATATCCTCAAGGGTCATTTCTAAATTAGAAATCCTAAAGCGAACAAAAGCAATCTTGTCTCTCTGTCCCATATGCTTCTTCTGTAGTTCAAGTATCTATGTACGGGCTTCCTTAAGTTTGGTTTTTACTTCATCAAAATCTCTTGGTATGATTATCCAACCATTAACAAGTCTTTCTTCCATTTTCTCAATGCGGTGAAAAGAAAGTTCTTCTAAGTAATATAAAATATCTTCGATTTGTTTCTCATGATGCTTCAGATGTTCCTTGATAGAACTTTTTCCTATTTCAAATATCTAAGGAGGTAGGAGTATAGACTGAGAAAGATGGTGGTTCTAGATTATAGGCTTGCTTCCGGGATGAATTAGATAACGTAGTTGAGGAAGAAGATGGGGAATGGATTTGCTTCTTAGGTGGTAATAATTCTTCAGGAACAAAGAAATCTCGAGGATCAAACAGTAGTGATGGTGGTAATACCAGAGATGGAGTTAAAATAACTGGTGGAGTAATAGGATCTGGTGGTGGAATAGGTGATTCTTTAGCATAAAATGCTTGCACGTCCTTCAAATATGGATTATTATAGAAAAGTGAGGATGTTGGTGGGATCATACCATCCCTAGAATCTTCCGAAGAGTTAAAAGAAGTGTTTCCCGATGTAGCTGACGAAGCCGAAGAATAGCTATGAATATTCATAGTGGAAAAAGCATTTTCCATATCAAATGAAGATGAAGTGATAGTAGAATGAGGGGACGAAGACATGACTGTACAACCCAGTGGAGAATAACATAAATTATAATAGTATAATAGTTATGTATTTTACATATTATTCAGGAAAAAGTAGTGGCATCTTCATAATTCACGGAATGTAGTGGCACGGAGGACATTGATGGCAAAAGAAAAGTAGTTATAGTTAAGGTTTTACCCTTTTTCTCTATAACCGTGAGCTCTGATACCAATTTGTAACACCCCAATTTTTACATATAGCAGCGGAAGCTAATCTGGGGTATTACTTCATAGTACAACAGTCATAATCATAGAAAATGACTCAAAAGAGACGTTTTTAAAGATAGTTAATCATTCATAAAATCAGTGTTTTACAATGGCAGTCCTAAAATTCTAGAAACCTAAAATGTGAATGATAACAAGTTTTAGCCATCTTTAAGTTCATGCCACTCCATGCCATAAATTGCTCAATTACCTAGGATAAACATGCATAAAAAGGGTCAACACAAAGGTTGAGTGAAATTCATAGGTTTGAAATGTAATAGTTGAATACAAGTCATAGTGTAATAATTGTACGAGCACAATTATTATAGAAAATAGTATTAATAGTGTTCATTATTGTATCTAAGCTCATGGCACACAAACTGACTGGTGTATATATATACCCAAATTGCTATGATATATATACATAAAGATAATGGCCCCCGGTGTAGGTAATTTCCATATACCTATGAGATTCAAATATAGTGCATTTGGTTACCTATCCGGCTAACACAAACGGGATTTGTCAATCCTGATAGATCTATCTATAATATTCACGTTCACTCGCAAGTGATTAATGGTCCATGATAATGAGGGTCTTTTGGCATAAAGTGACTTAGATTACAAGCAATAATATGATAGCATATATTTAGAAAACACTTGTATTCATAGTTTATAGCATGTATCCCCCTCACGGGTTTATGAAAACATTCAAGAGATTTAAAAGTGAGGCTATGAACTCACTAAGTCTTTGAAAAGTAATCACATTGTTATAAGATAAACGAGTATGTAAAAGAGTTTGTAAACAAGCATGTATCCCCCTCGCGGGTTATAATTATAGTTAATGAGTACAGGTGAGTGTTATGACTTCTACCCCTGATAGGTCGTTGTAATAAATATTCCAAAATGAAAGCTGATGACCTTATCACAATCTTAACAGGGAAGGTTGATATAGCAAAATGATAGTAAACAGCCACGTCACGCAACCTGAGTAAATATGTCAAGTCTTAGGAAGATTGTACTCTAGAACTTTGGTTCTAAGAGTTTAATATTGTTATGAGTTTGATTGGAGATTTTGGAATTATTGTATCACCGTTCGGGCCATCATATTTTAGAAGTCATTCAGTAAACGTTTGAGGAGCTAGGGCACTTTAAATCGTACTACAAACTCAGTCAGAAACATAATACCAAGATGAATCCCGTAATTTGAAGCTCCCTAGTATTTGTGGTATGATATAGATTGAGGACAGGATTTTTAAAAAGACATGGGACGATGAACTATATAATAGTTATAACATAATCGGTTTTAAGCGTTTTGCTCAATAACTGGAAATGATAAGCACGTCAAGCGTTAATTAAAGATATGTCTTATAAGGTTTTGAACACATTTTTACACTTTTTCAAAATGTTACATTTTAGAAAAATGGCAAAATATACCCTTGGAGTTTTCACTTTTACAAGTTTGGTCCTTCTAGTTTAAAAAATGTACAGAGTAAACCTTGTACTTTGGAAAGTGACATAATAGACCCCTAAAGTTATAAATTTAGAAAGATGGTAAAAATAGTCCTTGTACTTATAAGTTTTCAAAAGTTACAGTATATACCCCTTGCATGAAAATGATTTACAAAACAAGTCCAAAATCCATAATAATGATATTTTTCAATATGAAAAGTAATTTACAGGTTATAGCTTATTAATATAAGCTAAAATATAAAGGTTTAATGTAACAAAAGTTCAAAATAAAGATTCGTTAAGCCAGAAATCAAAACGGGTCGAATTAGGGTTTTTAAACGAAAACGCGTGGGTTTTTAAACAAAAACGCGTAGGTTTTTAATTCAAATTCTTTAAATAATCAATAAAGTTGTTATATTAACATTAGTTAAGATGAATTATAACAACATTTAACCATTATAACAATTAGATTTAAGAAAAACACAAAATTAGGGTTTAGGGTTTCGGTTTTTGATCAAAATGGTAAAACGCCTAGAATTTGAGATAAAAAGTTTTAACAAGAGTTCAAGCATGATCATATGAACATTATTTGAATGTAGGAGTAGGAATGAAGATTATATAACCTGGGTTTGAGCTTTGAGAATCAAAAATGGAGGAAAATGGGTCGTATGGGTTGAAATGTACTTGTACGCCTAGTTTTTCTTCTTGAAGATTTCGAGCTTCAATATTTTCTTGATTATTGTCTGGTGACACTCTAGGAAACTTCTTGAGCAGAGATTTGCTGCTATTGTGGCTTATAGAGGGAAGATGTGGGGGATGAGTTAAAATGAAGGGTGGTGTCCCCTTTTATACCCGAAATCCCCTTGGAGGCCAAGGAAACCTTAGAGGCCAAGTCTTGGACATGTGGAGCAGCTAGGGATTGATGTGGATGAGCTAGGGTGTGAAGTAGCAAGGCTAGGAGTAGCTAAGTAGTGTTGTTTGGGTCTTGTGGTGTCGCGGGTAGAATAAGAGACAAAGAGGAGGATGTGGAGTCTTAGTGACCAAGTTGAGAGCTTAAGCACCTTGTAAGCTGGTTATGCATGAAGGAGGTGCATCATGGAGGTGCTTGATTACATGGTTATATCTTAAAATGGGTCAAAACAAGAGAAAAGGTGTCGCGGGTTCGAATAGGGCTCGTTTAGGGTTTTATTGGTCATTTTTCGAGTACATTTGATTAGTAATTATAGATTATGGATTACAAGACTTATATTAAGGGTTTACAACAAGATTCTATTAGTGGTTCATGTTTAATATGGTTGAGAATAGGTAAATGGGTCGCAGTTTGCAATTAGGGTTCGATTAGGGTTTCTTTGATTCAATTCGTGTACATTTTTGTAAAAATGGTGAAATGATGATGGAATCTGGTTTGTAAAGTTTTAAATTATGTATTTACAACTTATTTGAGTAATGGTTTGGGTTTACAATGGATAAAAAAACCAAGAAACGGGTTTTGGTTTAGTATTTAGCTCGGGTTAGGGTTTCTAGGTTTTAGTTTATGAAATCTTATGAAATGAGGATGATTATAGAATGTAAATGAAGTGTATGACTTTCTTGTAACTTGTACTTGATGGATTGTACAAGGTTCTTAGGATAACAGGGGGAAAATGGCTATTTTAGATGTTATGCATTAACGACTTGTACATTATGCTTTAAAGGACTTGTACATTAACTTGGAGTTAGTTTATATTTCAATTGAGATGTTATATTACTTGTACATATCTTCATAGCTTGTGCATTCCTTTAGATATTAAACCTTACAGGGACTTAGGTTTAGAGGTTACGATAACGGTTTAAAGCCTGTCTTGATATAACATTGCAAATGGTACATTATATGAGTAACGTACTTTGTAAAAATGATATTAAGATATTGACTTGACATATTATGATGTTTGCTTGCCATATATGATTGTCATAGGTAGATTGCGTGAGCTTGTTAACTTTAGTTATGCAAGTTACGTTGCATAATAAGAGATTAAAGCAAAAATTTCCCCGTGAAAAAGTGATATATTATATAACAAAGAGATATTACATTGGTGAAAATTTCGGGTTGTTATATAATGCGCAGGACTCTTAAGATAATCCTTGTTTTCACGGTATGTGAAAGACAATTATATTAGAATAGTGTCCTAACGAGATTTATTAATGATGTCTTGGCTCTAGACTCAATAGTGCGTTTTGGTTTTAGTGGTCGGAGGCTGGAGCTGACTGCCACCTTTTCAATACCAACTAACTCGAAGTGAGAAAGTCAATAGATAACGTGTTTAGTCTCCATGAGAAATTAAAAAGAAATCTTTTGAGAGATTCTGAGTGGCTATGGAGGGTTGTGCATTGCATCACTGGGTCCATGATGCCAGTCTTCAATGTCATCAATCATCATTGTGATAATGACAGCAGATGTATTGACCCTGTTTATGCCTAGGTGTATGAAGGGCTTCTTTCTTTTCACCCTTTATCCGTAAAATTCTTTTTCATTCTTCAACCCCTTCAGTACTTACCTAAGACTTCATGACTAGTACCTTTTTGGGTTTGTTCCAATACTAGCTCCATCTCAGTCGGCACTATTCCCTTATTCTTACTTTTACTCCTTTTTATATCATACCTAAGGACTTCTACACTAACTAGTGGATTGTCCCTGGGTAGATCCCTTCGGTTCTGGCTGGATCATGGGAACGAATACCTAACCTTACCAACCTTATAACTCCGATAAAATTAAATGCATGGTCGGTCTTTTGGTACTATTCTCCTTGCCATAAAACCATTTGAAAACCTTAATCAAGGTACTTGTGATATAAATATCAAAGCTTTTTGTACCTCGATTATTTTGGCTTTTCAGAAACGCTCCCCCTCAACATGTGCATCGATATTCGAAAGTGTTTAGCACATGAGGGATGGAGTACACACATGAGTCCATAAAAATCACATGGTTTCAACGTTTTATATTTTAATCACATTTTCCCCCTTATAATAAATTTCAACCCTTGACTATTTTCGGATATCAAATGTTCAAATATGTTAGAAAAAGGGGAAAACGTGTCGATTATGCACAAGCCGATTTGGAAAACATTAATGCTCCCCTCAAAAAATATGAGGGTATGTGTGTAAAATTGAAAAATTTAACACATAAACAGTACATTAAAATACATACATTATTTATTCTTTAGATTATGCTATGAGGACATGTCCTAAA
The DNA here is from genome assembly GCA_026074375.1 of Tanacetum coccineum. Lineage (NCBI taxonomy): Eukaryota > Viridiplantae > Streptophyta > Magnoliopsida > Asterales > Asteraceae > Tanacetum > Tanacetum coccineum. Next base: position 64,445 of record BQNB010015699.1, on the reverse strand, counting down.
AATGTTAAACCAAAATGGCCACGTCATTCGTCAATGTCAGCAATCTGTAGTCCGTCTCGATACTCAATTTTTGGAAGTTGTCTTAGCTTCCCCTGTCCTTTCTTGAGTAGATTCATAGATTTCTTGCAAGCCGCATTAATAAGACTTGATGTCTAAAGCTCAAATGTCTGAAGTACACAATTAATTCCTGGATGTCCGCATTTCTCGACTTCACGATAGTGATGATATAATTGCAACACCAGGTTAGATTGTCCGGAATGTCATAATTAATTCCCTCTACATAGCCGAATTGATAATCATATGTCAACTAAGTCTCGGTTGTAAACATTCTTTTGTAGGATACTGTCTATCTACAGGTAATATCATACCTATGTGTACCTTCTTATCAAATATTTTACTCTCTTTGTTTAATTATATGGCTTTGTGGTTGGCGATCAGAACCTTAATTGAATCAGAAAACAATTTCTCACACTAGAATTAAATCTTCTAACAACAATTTCCCTTGGTATTCAAAATGATGCCATACTAAAAATAACAAGATATCTTTCACCCCATTGTGGATGAAATAGTGCACCCAAAAGTAACAAGTTAAGACACTGATTTTCTCTGCGGTTATGACATTTGTCTTTCCCGAAATGCTTAAAATTAAAGAAGGCTATGGACTCTATCACATGTACTTGTTGTACCTTTTAGTGTATCTACTCCTTCCCCCTTGCTAGGTTTTGATACCCTCGGAATCAGCAAATCCTTTGTACGCACCCATACTTTAGATCTGTTCAAAGAATGTATAAGCTTAAATCTATTCCGTGAGATTCAATTTCAAGGACTTTTAAAACTATGAAGAATTTCCAATACATTCCTAAGTCTTTTTACAAAAATATGTGGTGTTGGCAATAGTATCGTATGTAGTTTAAAGCCTGAATTCACTAAGTCTTAAATTGCAAATAAGTCCCTAAAGTTTGAAATAAATGACATCTAAAGCTCTTGTAGTTAATATAAATTAACTCCTCTTTAAATTGTTATCCGTCATTATCCAAAACTTAATCTGTTTATTCCGTGACTTATTTTGAAAGACCGTTTTAAAAGATTATTTTCTGACACTTTCTCCCCCTCAAATAATGACCCGTTTGTTCGATTTAAAGATTTGTTTATTGTGTGAGTGGGTTCGAATTGTCTTTGTGAAATCTTTTTGTGATTACTGAAAAATTAATTCATTGTTAAGACAACTATTACCATTAAAAATAAGATTTTCTATTATTTTGCCCAAGTAAATTGACTGTCTCGTACACGTATTTGTATAAACATCCAGGGTTTGGACAAAAGTATTCATAACCCATTGATGCATGGATATGAAGTTATCCATGCCCGGGAAAATTAATTTTACAGTTGTCTGGAACAACGATTTTTTTTTGACGACATGCTTTCCTCAGATTTAAAAGCGGGTTGCAGTCTGAAATAACTGCAAGCCATGAAGACATGTTTTGAAAATTTTGAACTTTTGCTCGAACTGTATTTAAAGACTCGTCTCATTATTGAATGGCATTTCTAGGTCCGTAAATATTATTGATTTTTAGAAGACATGTCTTGAAAAATATTTTTGGTATTTTCTATTTTTTGATTTTTATGGTTTTTTGTAGGTTTGTTTATTATTTTGTATTTTGTTTTTGTTTGTAAATATTTTACAAATGTACATAGGATACATGAAGAATTACCACCGTTATTCTTCCTTTGAGATAGTAGATCTCAACCAGACTGTTTCCCACCGAATGGAATTGGATTGACATTTGTGTCAAAGTAGCACCAAATGGCATGTTCTTATAGTTGAACTTACGTGTCGACCGGTCGAGAAGGATCGCCAATAACATTCTCCAATGGGTGATTCTTTGTTAACTTAGTGAGAGTATCAAACGATTAGTTAAGATGATGTAAATTTTGTAGAATGACCCCTTTTAAATTTGTTTCTTCAGAACTCTGGTCTGAAGATAGATTATGAAGGAGGGGTGCATTATCAAATTGTGCATTTTGATGTCCATGAATTTGTTCTTCAACACCTCGATGAGTGACTTGAGATTGAATTTCCTGATTTGTTGGTGAAGTACTAGCAGAGGTACATCTTGATCAATGGTAGTTGACGAAGGTGAATCGGCTGGATCAACAGCTCTTGGAGCAGCAACCGCTACCGGATCTGGAGAAACAGCACGTGGTGGAGGATTGAAGTACTCATCAAACAATAATTGAAACAGGATCTCATAGTCTTTCTTGGATGGTGGAACATAAGGTGTTGGAGAAACTGGGTTTTGCACGAGTCCTGAACTGATGTATCCAGGAGTCAATTTGACCATTTCATACACATTGAGAGACCAAGTTGAACTGTATTGATCACATTTGATTCACTATTCTCCCCTTCAAAAATTGCATATGCGATTGCCATTTTTGATTGATCTAGTGAATTAAAATACAAGCTAATGTACGTTGATCCACTTAATGATTGAACGAGCATGGGAAAATTTGAAGAATGTTGATGAGAATGGTCAAAAACAAGAAGATTTCTCTTCTTTTGAAGATAAAGCGTACACCTTTCTTTTCTTTAAGGAACGGGGCCTGAAGTGTTGTTTGCAGACGCCATTTGTCGTTGAAGAGCGAGGCCTGAACTGATGTGAACAGACGTCATTGTTCATGTTCATCAGATTTGAATTCCTTGAAGCCCTGGTTTATGAGATATCAGTCTTTTCGGCAACCAAACTCTGAGTCTTTCCTTATTAGGATTGAAAGATGTACCTGCACTTAGGTTAAGAGTACCTGCACTGACATTAAGAGTTTGATCGCATTCATATGGGTTAGTGATATCTTCATTTGAACCATTTGGGGTTCACTGTCAAACCTTAGATTGTTGCTTATCGGATGAAAATCTTTCCAGTAGGTATCCAACCTAGACCAGAAAGCTTGAAATTTCTAACCGTCGGTATCCACCTAAGAGTCAAGATCTAGGAGATGTTTTCTCATACACAGCGGAAGTCTTTTTGGGAGAAAACCTATGTCCTGAAGAGATCTGCCTACCAGGTTTCTGAGTATGACTTTTTTGTTCTACGGGGTTGTTACTGTTTTTAGTCTTATGGGGTTTAACCTTACGTGAATTCACTTCATTCAGGAGTTTTGTTATACAAGCATCATGATTTGCATTAAAGACACATTTATGACATGTAGAACAAAAGAAATGTTTGGAATCTGAAAAAGAACTAGAATTCCTAGAGTGATCTGCTTTGGGCACAACCGTAATAGTTACGCAACTACTCTTAGATGTAGGCAAACTCCTAGATGTTTGACTCGTTCTCTTAGGGTTTGGAGTACTACCATTAGCAGTGTTTTGTAATCTAACAGAAGGCATCACACTAGGTTTTGAATTCCTATTTCTTTCTTGTGTCTTTTTCCTAGCTTCCTCTAGATAGTGATTATGAGCCATATCATTTGAACCATAATATTCTTCTTAACTATTCCTAGATGAGCCAGGTGCAATCATGTGATGAGGTTTTGCAAGCACATATTCTCGAACTTTAGGCAAATAATGAGGAGTGACTGGTTTTGACAAAATGTTAATCACATCAACTTGCGAGGCAAACCATGGTTTTGAAAAGTTAGGTCGTTTAGATTTAAACGCATTCGATTGTCTAACAACTAATTGGTTTTTGTGTGGTTGTAAAACCAGTTTTCCCAAGATTGATGGTTTTTCAAACTTAGTATCCACACTAGTTCCGTTTAACTTTCTTAATTCGTTTTTTAATGTTGCATTCGCAAAAACCTTTTCCTGAATCTAAGCCTTTAAATTAGCATTTTCAACAGTCTTACTATTTACTTGAGCAATCAGTGAGTCATTATGATCTTTCGTCTGAATTTGTGTCTTTTTGATAGAATCTTAAAGTTCTTTGTAAGTCTGTTTTAAATACTCATTTTCCTTATTTAACTTCTCATTTTCTGCAGGTAATTTAACCACACTACTTTCCAGTTCAATGTTTATTGTTTTGAAAACATTAATTTCCTTTTTAAGTTTGGCTTCATTACTTGCTTCCTTCACACTTTTAATTTGATTCTTCAAGTTACAAATTAGTGTGGTTTTGTCCTGTAGCTGAGCTTTCAAACCATTGATCTCAAAAAACTCACGAAACTCAGGAGACTCCTGATTCTTACATGGTTTGTTACTTTGAAAACTTTCTTCCTTTTGTTGCATTGAAATGTTCAGTGAGTTACAATGTTTTTCAAGTTGTAAAAATCTGTTTGAAGGTTCATTATAAACTTCTTTTTCAACCATATCATTCGTTTTGAGAAACAGCCTTAAGCAAAGGACTTTTTACTTGATCTTGTTCAGCATCCTGGTCAATCTCTCCTCCCCTATGACTCATATTTGTTGAATCCGGAGTGGTATTGCTATTAACCTTTTCAATAGTATGTGTCATAACTTGGTTCAGATTAATCAGTATGCTGTTGTTCATTAGCAAGGACATTATGTTGAGCAGTCAAATGTACCTCAGCATATGACACTTGGACATTTACTGGTCTGATATCTGCATCCACAACATGTGTGATATAATTCCCTGAACTACTACTTGTATCCTGCTTGTATGAGTTTGTCCAACTACTTTCTGTAACAGCCAACCCAACATCTAATGCATTTAAGTCCTGCTTATATTAGGCCTCCAATGTTGTTCTCTAGAGTACCAAACTTCTCGTGATGTTGTAAAATGAGTTTCATTTACTATTTCTTAGTGCATTGTTGTTTTCAGACTCTATCCAACTGCTTTTTGAGACACTCAACCTTGTCATCCACTGCTTGAACCTGATTGATCTGAACATCTTGTGACTGTAGCTGTAATCTACCGTATGTAATTACAGCTTTATGATTGACCGCTTCAAGTATATCCAGGTTCTCAAGTAATTCAGTCTTAAGTATAGGTTCGCAGAAGTGTATTTTTGAAATCTTTTTGCCAAAACATTGTGTAGATGTTCCGATGGAATTTATCCTTTTTGATGCAAAAAAAAATTCCGTGGAATTCGTGTTCGGAGTGCTTCAGACAAGTCTTTGATTAAATAAAGAAGTTTCTCTCTTTCTAGTTGTAGCCTTAACTGATTTCAGATTATGGAACATTTGCTATCTGAAAGTCTGATGCTCTTCACGAAGAATGAGTGAAATGCCGGTTTAAATGCATCAATAGCATAAGACAAACTGTTGAGATAGAGATCACGAAGATGTGTCTCGAGCTGTTCAAACCATGCCATGCAGTGGGAGTCCCTTTGTTTTACGAGACGTTGCGTCAGTTGTGGCTCTCTCTCTTTTGAATTTGAATTTGAAGATTCCATTGAAATTCGATGTGTGAAATTAAATTAAGGATCTAAAGTAGATTAAGTGATTGATGATGTGGTTAATGATGTTTATGCTTTAATCAACTATTAATCATCTTAACTTGAAAGTGTAGTAACCGTTCATCTTTTCTCGATTTAAATCATAGATTTTTAAAATCTCGTAAAGTATAATTTCATTCATGTAACCACATCATCAATCACTTAATCTAATTTATATCCTTAATTTAATTTCATACATCGAATTTCAATGGAATCTTCAAATTCAAATTCAAAAGAGAGAGCCGCAACTGACGCAATGTCTCGTAAAACAAAGACACTCCCACTGCATGCTTGTATTTAAAAGCTCGAGACACATCTTCGTGATCTCTATCTCAATAGTTTGTCTCATGCTGTTGATGCATTTAAACTGGCATTTCACTCATTCTTCGGTAAAGAGCATCAGACTTTAAGATTGAAAATGTTCCATAATCTGAATCAGTTAAGGCTACAACTTGAAAGAGAGAAACTTCTTTAGGTTAATCCTAGGACTTGTCTTGAAGCACTCCGAACACAATTCAAGGAATTTTTTGCATCAAAAAGGATAAATTCATCGGAACATCTAAATCAATGTTGGCAAAAAGATTTCAAAGAATACACGTTCTGCGAACTAAGATACTTTAGACAGATGATTTACTGAGAACCTGGATACACTTGAATCTTGCGGGTCATTCATAAAGCGTAATTACAAACGGTAGATTACAGATTCAGTCACAAGATGTTCAGATCAATCAGGTTCAAAGCAGTGGATGACAGGTTGGTGTCTCACATGAAAGCAGTTTGGATAAGAGTCTGAAAAACAAAACAATGCCACTAAGAAATTAGTAAATTAAAACTCAAGTCCGAGTGTGTAGTGAGTAGAGTTTGGGATCACTAAGAGTACAACCATTGGGAGGGCTATTTGAGCATGGACCGTTAATGCATTAGATGTTGGGTTGTGGCTGTGTTACAGAAAGTAGTTGGACAAACTCATAAAAGCATGGATGACAAATAGCAGTTCAGGGGTATTATATCACACATGTTGTCGGATGCAGATTCAGTCCGTAAATGTCAAAGTGTCATTGCTGAGGTACATTTGACTGCTCAACATAATGTCCTTGCTAATGAACAACAGCATACTGATTAATCTGAACCAAGTTATGACACATATATGTTGGAAAAGGTTAATAGCAATACCACTCCGAATTCAACAAATATGAGTCATAGGGGAGGAGAGATTGACCAGGATGCTGAACAAGATCAAGTAAAAAGTTCGTTGCTTAAGGCTGAGTTTCTCAAAATGAATGATATGGTTGAAAAAGAAGTTTATAATGAACTTTTAAACAGATTTTTACAACTTGAAAAACATTTTATTTCACTTGAAATTTCAACAACAAAAAGAAGAAAGTTTTCAAAAGGCACAAACATGTATGAATAGGAAGTCGCCTGAGTTACGTGCATTTTTTAAGATCACTTGATTTGAAAGCTCAGCTACGGGACAAAAACCACACTATTTGGTAACTTGAGAAGAATCAAATTAAAAGTGTGAAGGAAGCAAGTAATGAAGCCAAACTTAAAAAGGAAATATAGGTTTTCAAAAACAATAAACATTGAACTGGAAAGTAAGTGTGGTTAATTACCTGCAAGAAAATGATAAGTAAATAAGTGAAATGTGCATTTAAAACAGACTTAACAAGAACTTTATGATTCTATCAAAAGACACAAATTCGACGAAAGATCATAAAGTACTCACTGATTGATCAAGTAATAGTAAGACTATTGAAAATGCTAATTTAAAGGCTTAGATTCAGGAAAAGGTTTTTGCGAATGCAGCATTAAAAAACGAATTAAGAAAGTTAAACGAAACTAGTGTGGATACTAAGTTTGAAAAACCATCAATCTTGGGAAAACTAGTTTTACAACCACACAGAAACCAATTAGTTGTTAGACAACCGAATGCGTTTAAATCTAAACGGACCTAACTTTTCAAAACCATGGTTTGCACTCCAGTGGATGTGATTAACATTTGTTAAACCTGTCACTCCTAATTTATTTGCCTAAAGTTCGAGAATATGATGCTTGCAAATACCTACATCACTATGATTGAACTGGCTCATCTAAGGAACAGTTAAGAGGAATTTTTTGGTTCAAATGATTTGGGCTCATAATCATATCTGGAGGAAGCTAGGGAAAGACCACAAGAAAGAAATAGGAATTCAAAACATAGTGTGATGCCCTTGTTAAGATTACAAAACACTGTAATGGAGTACTCCAAACCTAAGACGGAGAGTCAAACCATTAGGAGAGTTTACCTACATCTAAGAGTAGTTGCGTAACTATTACGGTTGTGCCCAAAGTAGATCACTCTAGGAATTCTAGTTCTTTTTCAGATTCCAAACATTTCTTTTGTTCTACATGTCATAAATGTGTCTTTAATGCAAATCATGATGCTTGTATAATAAAACTCATGAATGAAGTGAATTCACATAAGGTTAAACCCCATAAGACTAAAAACAGTAACCCCGTAGAACAAAAAGTTCATACTCAGAAACCTGGTAGGCAGATCTCTTCAGGACACATGTTTCTCCTAAAAAGACTTCCGTTGTGTATGAGAAAACATCTCCTAGATCTTGTCTTAGGTGGATACCGACGAGTAGAATTTTCAAGCTTGTTGGTCTTAGGTGGATACCTACTGGAAAGATGTTCATCGATAGCACAAATAAGGTTGACAGTGAACCCCCAAATGGTTCACTGAAGATATAACTAACCATATGAATGCGATCTTAACTTCTTATGTCAGCGCACGTATCTTAACCTAAGTGCAGGTACATGTTTTATCCTAATAGGGAAAGACTCAAGAGTTTGGTTGCCAAATAAGACTGATATCTCATAAAACCAGGGCTTATGGAATTCAAATCTGATGACATTAAACCGATGTCGTCTGTTCACATCAGTTCAGTCCTCGCTCTTCAACGACAAATGGCGTCTGCAGAAAACACTTTAGGCCCCGTTCCTTAAAGAAAAAAATGTGTACGCTTCAATGCGCTTTATCTTCAAAAGAAGAGAAATCTTCTTGTTTTCGACCATTCTCATCAACATTCTTCAAATTTTCCCATGCTTGTTCAATCATTAAGTAGATCAACATACATTAGCTTGTATTTTAATTCACTAGATCAATCAAAAATGGCAATCGCATATGCAATTTTTAAAGGGGAGAATAGTGAATCACATGAGATCAATACAGTTCAACTTGGTCTCTCAATGTGTATGAAATGGTCAAATTGACTCATGGATACATCAGTTCAGGACTTATGCAAAACCCAGTTTCTCTAACACCTTATGTTTCACCATCCAAGAAAGACTATGAGATCCTGTTTCAATTATTGTTTGATGAGTACTTCAATCCTCCACCACGTGCTGTTTCTCCAGATCCGGTAACGGTTGCTGCTCCAAGAGCTGTTGATCCAGCCGATTCACCTTCGTCAACTACCATTGATTAAGATGTACCTCTACTAGTACTTCACCAACAAATCAGGAAATTCAATCTCAAGTCACTCATCGAGGTGTTGAAGAACAAATTCATGGACATCAAAATGCACAATTTGATAATGCACCCCTCCTTCATAATCTATCTTCAGACCAGAGTTCTGAAGAAACAATTTAAAAGGGTCCATTCATTCTACAAAAAGTTACTCACTTAACCAATCGTTTGATACTATCACTAAGTTAACAAAGGATAACCCATTGGAGAATGTTATTGAGTGATCCATTCTCGACCGGTGGTTTCGACAAAAGTCAACTATAAGAACATGCCAATTTGGTGTACTTTGGACACAAATGTCAATCAATTTCCATTCGGTGGGGAAACCGTCTGTTGAGATTTACTATCTCAAAGGAAGAATAATGGTGGTAATTCTTCATGTATCCTATGTACATTTGTAAATATTTAAAAACAAAAATATAAAACCTACAAAAACCATAAAAATTAAAAAAAAGAAAATACCGAAAAATATTTTTCAAGACATTCTTCTGAAAATCGATAATATTCTTTGGACCCTGGAAATGCCATCAATAATGAGTCGAGTCTTTAAATACAGTTCGAGCAGAAGTTCAAAATTTTCAAAACATGTCTTCATGGCTTGCAGTTATTTCAAACTGCAACCCGCTTTTCAATCTGAGGAAAGCATGTCGTCAAAAAGATAAAGTTGTTCCTGACAACGGGTAATTAATTTTTCCCGGGCATGGATTACTTCATATCCATGCATCATGGGTTATGAATACTTTGTACATAACCCTGGATTGTTTACAATAAGTGTACGTGTCAGTGCATTTATTTATTTGTCAAAATAAGAGAAATCTTATTTAATGGTTAAAACAGTTGTCTTTACAATGAATTAATGTTTTAAGTAATCACAAAAGATTTTCAAAGACAATTCGACCACTCACACAATGACAACAACTCTTTAAATAGAAAACGGGTCATTATTTGAGGGGGATAAAAGTGTCAGAAAGAAAATAATCTTTTAAAACAGTCTTTCAAAATAAGTCACGGAATAACGGGATAAAGTTTTTGATAATGACGGATAACAATTTAAAGGGGAGTTAATTTATATTAACTACAAGGGCTTTAGATGTCATTTGTTTCAAACTTTAGGGACTTATTTGCAATTTAAGACTTAGTGAATTCAGGCTTTAAACTACATACGACTAATATTGCCAACACCTCATAGTTTGTAAAAAGACTTAGGAATGTTTGGAAATTCTTTCATAGTTTTAAAAGTCTTGAAATTGATTCTCACGGAATATATTTAAGCTTATTAATTCTTCGAACACGATCTCAAGTATGGGTGCGTACAAGGTTTTGGTGATTACGAGTATCAAAACAAGATAGGGGGAAGGAGTAGAAGTAGATACACTATAAGGTACAACAAGTACACGTGATAGAGTCCTAGCTTCTTTAATTTTAGGCCATTCCGGGAAGACAAATGTCATAACAGCAGAGAAAATCAGTGTCTTAACTTGTTACTTTGGGTGCACTATTTCTCCACATGGGGGAAGAGATATCTTGATATTTTTAGTTATGCATCATTTGAGATACCAAGGGGAAAGTGTTGTTAGAGATTTTATTTAGTGTGAGAAGATTGTTTCTGATTCAATTAATGTTTCCTCGACCGGTCAACCACTAAGCTTATTATTAAAAAAAAGAGTAGAAATATTTAATAAGAGAGGTACACATAGGTATGATGTTACCTTTAGATAGTCAGTATCCTGCAGGAAGAAATGTTTACATCCGAGACTTAGTTGACTTAGGTATTATCATTTCGGCTATGTAGAGGGAATAATTATGACATCCGGGACATAGCTAACCTTGGTGTTGCAATTTATATCATCACTATCGTGTAGCGAGAAATGCGGACATCCGGGAATTAATTGTGTACTTCAGACATTTGAGCTTTACACATCAAGTCTTATTAATGCGGCTTGCAAGAAATCTATGAATCTACTCAAGAAAGCGACAGGGGAAGCTTAAGACTCACTTCCAAAAATTGGTATCGAGAACGGGACTACAGATTGCTGACATGGACTGAATGACTGTGTCATTTTCGGTTTGAACATTTTTACGTCATGTCTCATACATAATCTTGTAAATATATTATTATGTAGTGTATCTTTAGGTGTTAAATGTCAATTTTTTCACACATACCCTCATAGTTTGAGGGGGAGCATTAATGTGTTCCCTAATCGGCTTGTGCATAATTGACACAGTTTTCTCCTAGTTTTTTAACATATTTGAATCATTTGATATCCAAAATATCAAAGGGTTTGAAATTTTTGATAAGGGGAGAAAATGTGATTAAAATATGAAAACGGTTGAAAATGTGATTTTATAGACTCATGTGTGTACTCCATCCTACATGTGCTAAACACTTTCGAATATCGATTGCACATGTTCGATGGGGCAGTGTTTATGAAAGCTAAAACAATCGAGGTACAAAAGCTGTGATATTTATACCACACAGCTACCTTGATTAAGGTTTTTAAATGGTTTTATGGCAAGGAGAATAGTACCAAAAGATCGACCGACCATGCATTTAATTTTATCGGAGTTATAAGGTTGGTAAGGTTAGGTATTCGTTCCCATGATCCAGCCCAGAAGAAGCGGAAACCGGAAAAAAAAAAAAAAAAAAAAAAAAAAAAGGATCTACCCAGTGACATCCAATAGTTGTGTAGAAGTCCTTAGGTGTTGATCTAACAAGGAGTAAAAGTGAGATAAAGGAATAGTAGGCTGACTGAGGATGGAGGCTAGTTTTGGAACAAAAACCCAACAAGGTACTAGGTCATTGAAGTCTACAAGTATGCCACAGAAGTGGTTGAGAATGAAAAAGAATTTTACGGATAAAGGGTGAAAAGAAAGAAGCCCTTCATACACCTAGGCATAAACAGGGTCAATACATCTGCTGTCATTATCACAATGATGATTGATGACATTGAAGACTGGCATCATGGACCCAGTGATGCAATGCACAACCCTCCATAGCCACTCAGAATCTCTCAAAAGATTACTTTTTCATTCTATACGAGACTAAACAGTTTATCTATTGACTTTTGTCCTTCGAGTTAGTTGGTAATGAAAAGGTTGGCAGTCAGCTCTATGCCTTATTCCGACCACTAAAACCAAAACGCACTATTGAGTCTAGAGCCAAGAGATCATTAATAAATCTCGTTAGGACACTATTCTAATATAATTGTCTTTCACATACCGTGAAAACAAGGATTATCTTAAGAGTCCTGCGCATTATATAACAACCCGAAATTTTCACCAATGTAATATCTCTCTGTTATATAATATATCACTTTTTCACGAGGAAATTTTTGCTTTAATCTCTTATTATGCAACGTAACTTGCATAACTAAAGTTAACAAGCTCACACAATCTACCTATGACAATCATATATGTCAAGCAAACATCATAATATGTCAAGTCAATATCTTAATATCATTTTTACAAAGTACATTACTCATATAATGTACCATTTGCAATGTTATATCAAGACAGGCTTTAAACCGTTATCGTATACCTCTAAAACCCTAATTCCATGTAAGGTTAATATCTAAAGTGAATGCACAAGCTACTAAAGCATATGTACAAGTAATATAACATCTCAATTGAAATATAAACTCCCTCCAAGTCAATGTACAAGTCCTTTAAAGCATAATTGATACATGTCATTAATGTCATATCCATTCCAAAATAGCTATTTCCCCGTTTTCCTCAAGAATCATGTGTACCAATCCATCAAGTTACAAGTTACAAGAAAGTATACCACTTCATTTACATTCTATAATCATCCTCTTTTCATAAGATTTCATGAACTGAAACCTAGAAACCCTAACCGAGCTAAATACTAAACCATGACCCGTTTTCTTGGTTTTTTTATCCTTTTGTACCAAGCCATTACTAAAATACGTTTGTAAAATACATAATTTAAAACTTTAAAAACCAGATTCCATATCATTTCAACCATTTTTTACTGAAAAAATGTACACGATTGAATCAAAGAAACCACTAATCGAACTAATTCCAAACTGGCGACCCTTTTTACTATTCTCAACTATATTAAAACTACGACACCATAATCAAATATTGTTGTAAACCCTTAATATAAGTCTTGTAATCCATAATCTATTATTTACTAATCAAATGTACTCAAAAAATGAGCAAGAAAACCCTAATCAAGCCCTATTTGAACCCGCGACACCTTTTCTCTTGTTTTGACCCATTTTAAGATATAACCATGTAATCAAGCACCTCCATGATGCACCTCCTTTATGCCTAAGTAGCTTACAAGGTGCTTAAGCTCCCAACTTGGTCACCAAGACTCCACATCCTCCTCTTTGTCTCTTCTTCTACCCGCGACACCACAAGACCCAAACAACACTTCTTAGCTACTCCTAGCCTTGCTACTTCACACCCTAGCTCCTCCACATCAATCCCTAGCTGCTCCACATGTCCAAGACTTGGCCTCTAAGGTTTCCTTGGCCTCCAAGGGGATTTCGAGTATAAAAGGGGACACCACCCTTCATTTCAACTCATCCCCCACATCTTCCCTCTATAAGCCACAATAGCAGCAAATCTCTGCTCAAGAAGTTCCTAAGAGTTCCCAAGAACAATAATCAAGAGAAATATTGAAGCCTTGAAGCCTCGAAGAAGAAAAACTAGGCGTACAAGTACATTTCAACCCATACGACCCATTTTCCTCCATTTTCGATTCTCAAAGCTCAAACCCAGGTTATATAATCTTCATTCCTACTCCTACATTCAAATAATGTTCATATGATTCATGCTTTGAAACTCTTGTTAAAACTTTTTATCTCAGTGATCTAGGCGTTTTACCATTTTGATCCAAAACCGAAACCCTAAACCCTAATTTTGTGTTTTTCTTAAATCTAATCGTTGTAATGGTTAAATGTTGTTATAAATCATCTTAACTAATGTTAATATAACAACTTTATTGATTATTGAAAGAATTTGAACTTAAAACCCATGCGTTTTCATTTTAAAACCCTAATTCGACCTGTTTCGATTTCTAACTTAACAAATCATTAATCTAAACTTTCGTTACGTTAAAACATCTTATTTTAGCTTATATTAATAAGCTTAACTGTAAAAATTCTTTTCATATGAAAATATCATTATTATGGATTTTGGACTTGTTTTGTAAATATTTTCATGCAAAGGGGTATATACTGTAACTTTTGAAAAACTTATAAGTACAAGGAATTATTTTTACCATATTTCTAAATTTATAACTTTAGGGTCTATTATGTCACTGTCAAAGTACAAGGTTTATCTGTACGTTTTTTTTTTTTAAACTAGAGAGACCAAACTTGTAAAGTGAAAAAACTCAAGGGGTATATTTTGCCATTTTCTAAAATGTAGCATTTTGAAAAAAGTGGTAAAAAATGTGTGCAAAACCTTTTAAACTTATCTTTAATTAACGCTTGAACGTGCTTATCATTTCCAGATTTTGATCAAAACGCTTAAATGCCGATTATGTTATAACGATTATAATACTCTTCGTCAATGTGCTTTTTAAATAATCTGTTCAGAATTCTCATATCATAACACAATACTTTGGGAGCTTATATTAAGGATACATCTTGGTAATATGTTCTGAACTGAGTTGTTTGTAACGATTAAAGTGCCCGTCACTCCTCTCAAACGTTTACTGAATGACTTCTAAAATATGGATGGTAGCGAACGGTGTATACAATAATTCTCTAATAATCTCAATCAAAACTCCTAACACAATAATTAAACTCTTGAGAAACCAAATTCTAGAGTACAATCTTCCTAAGACTTGACATATTTACTCAGGTTGCGTGACGTGGCTGTTTACTATCATTTTGCTATATCAACTTTCCCTGTTGAGATTGTGATAAGGTCATCAGCTTTCATTTTGGAATATTATTCAAATACCTATCAGGTTGAAGTTCATAACCTCTACTTTTATCAGTTACATATTTTATTAACCCAAGAGGGGGATACATGCTTGTTTACAAACTCTTTTACATACTCGTTTATCTTATAACAATGTGATTACTTTTCAAAGACTTAGTGAGTTCATAGCCTCACTTTTAAATCTCTTGAATGTTTTCATAAACCCGTGAGGGGGATACATGCTATAAACTATGAATACAAGTGTTTTCTAAATATATGCTATCATATTATTGCTTGTGATCTAAGTCACTTTATGCCAAAAGACCCTCATTATCATGGACCATTAATCACTTATGAGTGAACGCGAATATTGTGGATAGATCTATCAGGATTGACGAATCCCGTTTGTGTTAGCCGGATAGGTAACCAAACGCACTATATTTGAATCTCATAGGTATATGGCAATTACCTACACCGGGGGCCATTATCTTTATGTATATATATCACAGCAATTTGGGTATATATATACACCAGTCAGTTTGTGTGCCATGAGCTTAGATACAATAATGAACACTATTAATACTATTTTCTATAATAATTGTGCTCGTACAATTATTACACTATGACTTGTATTCAACTATTACATTTCAAACCTATGAATTTCACTCAACCTTTGTGTTGACCCTTTTTATGCATGTTTATCCCAGGTAATTGAGCAACTTATGGCATGGAGTGGCATGGACTTGAAGATGGTTAAAACTTGTTATCATTCACATTTTATGTTTCTAGATTTTGGGACCTGCCTTTGTAAAACTCTTGATTTTTAATGAATGATAACGTTCTTTTAAAAACGTCTCTTTGAGGTCATTTTCTATGATTGTGAGGTTTGTACTATGAAGTAATACCCAGATTTGCTTTCGCCTGCTATATTGTAATAAAATTGGGGTGTATACAGAATGGAATAAGCCATGGTTATAGAGAAAAGGTTTAACCTTAACTACTAACTACGCTTTTCTTTTGACATCCAATGTCCTCCGTGCCACTACATTCCTTGAATTGTGAAGGTGCCACTACTTTTTCTTGAATAATATGTAAAATACATAACTATTATACTATTATAACTTATGTTATTCTCTACTGGGTTGTACGGTCATGTCTTCGTCCCCTCATTCTACTATCACTTCATCTGCATTTGATATGCAAAATGCTTTTTCCACTATGAATATTTTTTAAATATACATCTGCTTCATCGGGATTAGGCAATTTTTTTAAAATCTCTTCGGAAGATTTAGGGATGATCATGATCCCACCATCATCCGCTCTTTTCTAATATAATCCGTTATTTAAAGGAAGTTGCAAGCATTTTTATGCTAAAGATTCAACCTATTCACCACAGAGATTCTATTTACTCCACAGTCTATTTGTTAACTCCATCCTCGGTATTACACATCACTACTGTTTGATCCCCGATATTTCTTTGTTCCTGAAGAATTATTACCACCTAAGAAGCAAATCCATTCCCCATCTTCTTCCTCAACTACGTTATCTAATTCATCCCGGAAGCAAGCCTATAGTCTAGAACCACCATCTTTCTCAGTCTATACTCCTACCCCACCTCAGATATTTGAAATAGGAAAAAGTTCTATCAAGGAACATCTGAAGCATCTGAGAAAACAAATCGATGATATTTTTTATTTACTTAGAAGACTTTCTTTTAACCTCATTGAGAAAAATGAAAGGAAAGACATGTTAATGGTTAGGTTAATATGCCAAGAGATTTGCGATGATAGTTAAAAAACCACAACTTAGGAAAGCCCGTACACAGACTTGAACTACGAAGAAGATTCGGGACAAAGAGACAAGATTGCTTTTGTTTCGCTTTAGGAATTTCTGATTTTAGAAATGACTCTTGAGGATATCCAGAATCGCCATCAACTTATATTTTGAAGAATCTTTGATGACACACTTTCTATAAGTTTAATACTATCTATTAATCATTGTCATCTATTACTTTTATCTATGAATCCCACACAAGGGACTCCCCATGTTATCAAAAACTTAAATTATTAGAATTCTCAATTAGTAGTAATGATTCCTATTACTTTAACGCAATATATTATCATAATATGATTAAGCCACATTTATTTATGATGGTAAGATATGTAAGAAAAAGTTATTCATGAAATAATAAAGTAGTGATGATTTCGTTACATCTTGTTATCTGGTGATATCAAAACTCGACATCGTTTGTCAATTTTATTAACTCTATTATACTCCCCTCATGTAACACCCCCAAAAATGTGTCGCAGCGGAAATATGTCAGGGGGCGTTACTTCATAATACAATAGCTCAAGATACAAGAGAACGACCTCTAAATGTGTCGTTTGAAAAATAATCTCGTTGATTTTTTTGAAATTGATATAACATTTGTCCTATAAATTGCATCACATATGGAAAAGCTTGAATTAACCCAAAGAGATTTGTTCTTTTATATGTAAGTAGAACTCATTAATTGAACTCTTGTCAATATTAGACTCCATTAACATCAAGTAAGCCAAGAATCTAATTCTACCTGGAGAAAAACATGCTTAAAGTGTCAACATTTAAAGTTGGTGAGTTCATAGCAGTTTTGTAAGTATAATGTATTGTTGTGTGGAATCTAAAGATTTATAAAGTATGCATGATTATTTCAATCCTTATAATAATCGCCAAAAATGTAAGAGTAAATGTAGAACCAAAAGAGTCTAGTGTTTATTGCTTCGCCGCAATATAATGAAAAGTGTTCAAAAATTAGTACATGTTCACATAGTTAGTATGGACAAGTGAGATCGTTGATTTTCCAAAATGTAATGGGGTTCTACTATAACAGATACAATTCCACATAAATAATATCTACTGTTTGACGCTAAGCTCGTGGACCACTAAAGCTCGACATCTATTATTGCAACTTAATGGCAATAAAGGCCCGTGTAGTTGTTCAAACCAAACAACATCCAATTGTTCGAAACATGTATGCATTCGTGTTTCAGTAGGGTCGAAACTAGTGATGAGCTACTCAACCCGAATAGGGATGTGAATCCTAAATATGTTCTATTTGTTACCACTCACGTCTTAACGGTCTTCGGTCAAGAATTTAACAGTTCATTGATAATGGGCAATGGGGGTTATGTTTACTTAGGCACATGTAAACAGGAGATGATAACGAAGAAACCTTGTGTCAATAAAAATTAACTATTGTATTCGTAAAAGCTTTAGTACTTAAATCCATATGTAGAAAAGGAGTTTGTTGTGATATAAATCAAGTAATTGAGTTCGTAATGAGTATGTAAACAATTTCGTAAACGTGTATGCAAATGAGTATGTGACAAAGTATGAAACCAAGTTTGTAATCAACCATGTAATTGTGTTTGTAATGAATTGCAAAATCAAGTATGTAAACCAAGTGTGTAGAATAGTATGTAAAAGATATTGTAAACGAACATGTAAATAAGTTGTATTGAGCATGTATTCTCCCCCGAGATTTGTAAAGTAAATGTAAAACAAGTGAAAGAGGGGCTATAAACTCACATCGATGATGAAGAACGATTGGCGGGAATGTACACATTGAGTACAAGACGAGACGGAAACTGGAACGGCTCGACCAAGAAGTTGCGGTTTATCTTAACGGCTATGACCCACTAGCCTAGGATGATGTACTTGGTTTTTCGATGAATGAGTACGTCAACGTGACACGTTGATAAAAGATTTAGATTTAAAGTTGTAATAGTTTGGTGGTTGGTTAAATAAATAAATCCAAAAAGCATATATAATTCATAGGATGAATCATGTAGCAAGGTATGTATTATATTCCGTATATATTACATATGAAAAATATAATTATATAATTTCATATGGTGAATTCTATAATAAGACAAAACAATCAAAGAATAATTTGAAAATATATAATTATTTGCAAATTTTTTTTAAGAACGTGTGGGTAATGACTTAACAAAAATAATTCGACACGTTTTAGAAAATCACCACTTAAATAAATAAAAGTTTTTAGCATAAAAGTAAACGTACGTTTTAAGGTTATAAATCATGTACATTATGTTTTTAAAGCTTTTACAAAGGTTATGATGTTAATTTCTAGTTGACAATTATAAAATATAAAATAATATTTTATAATCTAGTATATTGTTTCCTGGATGGTTTGCTAAAATAGTTATCCATAAAAGTATAGTTTTTCTGTTTGTTTAATCGGTTATTGAAATTTTACAATTAAACAATCTTAAATTTATTTAACTTAATCTTTTTCGATCTATCACGTGTTGTTGAATTTTACTCGTGTGTTCACTTTGATAATTAGGCTGAGACTAAATAATATATGAAATTTATTTAACCATTAACCACCATTAAATCCGGTTTTATATTTATAAAATCTTATGATATATTTTTATTATCAATTTATATGAACCAAACGCATCCTAACGGATTCTGTTACGCCAAACGCACCCTATGGTTTTTTGCTCACCCAAACACGCCCTTATGCACTTCCTGCTCACCCGAACACTCCCTACCTGCCGTTAACCTTAAAACCAAACACCCCTAAACTGACCAACAACAACCAAAAGCACCCTTAGTGTGTTTTCTTATACCAAACACACCCTTGTAGTGTTTAACAGTCAAACCAAACACACCCTTATCATGAAGCTGCCAACCCAAACACCCTTTATTGCTGTTAACAGCCCATCCAAACGCACCCTGTTGGTGCTTTATGCAGAGATCAAACACACCACTGCGGTTTGAAGGGGAGGGTGTTATAAACCTTAATCCAAACCACACCCTTTCGCTTATACTAATACCAAACGCTCCCCCTACTCGGTGCTAAAACCCAGATCCAAACACCCCTATACGATTTTAATAGTCCAAACACATCCCTTCTCGCTGTCATATACAAACCCAAACGCACCCTTGAGGTGGTTGCAAGATGGACGTGGCGGAGGTGGTGGTGGTTCGAAGATGGTGACGAGGTGGTGGTGGTGACGTCGGTTGTGGTTTGTGCTATGAGTGAAGATGATGGAGGTTGACGATGATGACAGGGATCTGTTGTGGGGAAGGTTGGCATTCGGTGGGTGGTGATGGTGATGGTGGTTCGCGATGATGTTGATATGGGGGTATGTAGGATGGTGGTGGGACGTGGTGTGATGTGGGCCGGTGCTACTAACTCGGCATGTGGATGTGGGGATTTTAGTGATGTTGTGTGTAAGGTGGTTAGGATGGATGTGTACCGGCTGGTGTGGGTTGGCCAGAAAGGTACGGTGGCTGTCCGGCCAGGAAATCTGGCCGGAAAAAGGGGAGGGCGGCGCCGGAAAATTTTTGGTGAGGAGGAGAGTATATGTGTGTCGTGTGACTAGGTTTTTGTGTGTTAACCCTAATAGGGTTTAGATATATATTAAAGAGTTTTAAAAAAATGTGTCTAGTTTAATATAGTTCAGGGTTATTTGTGTAATTATTACCACAGGGACCTAGAGTGTAATTTTCGTTAATATGATCGGGGCTCGTTGGGCCAAGGTAAACGGATGATTCAAAACTGCGAAAAAGTTGCGTCATTGTTTCCAATTGATTTTTCATAAAAATGAGTATTTACAGACTATTATTTTGATAAATGTTTATTTATATAAATATATTTAAAATATTTATTATTATTTTGTATAGTCACCGGGCGTCACGGGCAAGCTTTGTCTGTATATCAGCTCATAAGCAAAGTTAACTAGAAACAATGATGACTCGTAACATGGTATCAAATCAATGACTATATATGTAGCAAAATTTATTAAAACAACCATTAAAATGGTAGGACAAGAAATACCAAAAAAGACCATTGACAAGCCATTAAAACTTAAAAGTCAAAGTGGAAATGAAATAGGAAAGAGTATTACGAAGCAACAGATACAAAAGCAACAAATACAAAGCATGGACTACAAAAGCAAAACATGTGCTGCAGTAGTTAAATATATGTCAAAACTACGTACAATGCAGGTATTTAGCTTCTAAAAAGTATTACTGAAAAAATAAAAAACTTATTATCGGGTCTTATCGGGTTGACCCGATAACCTGATAGCATTATTTATTAAACCCGAATTCGACCCGATAATACTATCGGGTTATCGGGTTCTGGTCAAAATAACCCGATAAGATTTTTTTAACCCGATTAGACCCGACCCGATAAGCCTTATTGGGTTCGGGTTCGGGTCAGGTCAACCCGACCCTACTAACACCCCTACCGCCATATTTGTCTAATATTCTCCGTGTTTATTGATCCTTCGCAATTCAGATCATTAGTTAGTTTAGTTTATTGAGTATTAAAAACTCAAGTGTAGGGGTGCAACTATAAGCCTCAAGTCATGTATAATGTTATTTGTGTTCAGCAGATAACAGGGCAAAAGTGTATATAAAAATTAACAAAATAAAAAAAATGAAAAAAGCAAAAAAATATGTTAGAATATACGAGCTGCCATCTTGCTATTGTTTATGTCAATGAAAGTGTCGAAAAAGAAAAATAAAGAGTTTGATGTAAAGTTGTGTATACTTGTCCTAGTTTCGTCAAGTCTTGGCTTAACAACGTATAACAACCCGCAAATTTTCATCAATGTAAATATCCATCTATTAAGTTAGATGCAATGTACTATCTATCTATTATATATGAACCACCTTTTTCAGGGAAATTTTTCGCTTTATTATATTACTTACCTTACCAATATCTCAATATGCAACGCAACTTGCATAACTAAAGTTAACGAGCTCACGCAACCTACCTATGGCAATCCTATTTTCATATATATCAAGCAAACATCATAACATGTCAAGTCAATATCTTAATATCATTTTTACAAAGTACATTACTCATATAATGTACCATTTGTAATTTTATATCCAGACAGGCCTTAAACCGTTATCGTATACCTCTAAAACCCTAATTCCATGTAAAGTTAACATCTAAAGCACATGTACAAGTTATATAGCATCTCATTTGAATACACATTCCCTCCAAAATAAAGTACAAGTCCTTTAAAGCATAATGTATAAGTCATTAATGCACGATATTCAAAATAGCCATTTTACCTTCGTTTTCCTAAGAAACTTATACAAAATAATAAAGTACAAGATACAAGCAAGTCATGCACTTTATTTACATTCTATATTCATTCTCATTTCATAAGATTTCATGAAATCAAACCAAGAAACCTTAACCTGAGCTAGTTTCTAAACCGTGACCCGTTTCTTTGTTTTTTTATCCATTTAAACCTAAACCATTACTCAAACAAGTTGTAGATACTTAATTTACAACTTTACAAATCATATTTCATCATTATAACTTCATTACTCAAGAATTAAATCATAAAAACCCTAAACGAACCCTAATTCTAACCCGCGACCCATTTTGCTATTTTTACCTATTTTGAACTTGAACCACTAATCGAATATTGTTATAAACTCTTAATACAAACCTTATAATCCATAATCTATCATTAATAATCAAATGCACATGAAAATTAAGCATGAAAACCCTAAACGTGCCCTATTGAACCCGTATACCATTTTTGCTTATTTAGACCCATTTTAAAACTCAACTTTGCAAACAAGCACCTTGATGATGCACCTCCTTCATGCCTAAGCAACTTACAAGCTCCTTAACTTCATTTCGTGGTCACAAAATAGGCCACATCACCACCTCGTGGCTTCATTTTAGCCGCGACACATAAACACTCCCACAACCTTCCACCTTGTATTCTAGCTTTGCTAACTCACCCCATAGCCTCTCCTTGTCACCTCCTAGACCTCTCTAATCAGCCCCTCTAGGAATGAGACACCTTTTACTCTCAAACTTACTCACCAAGGGTTCTTGCACTATAAATAGATGCGCACCCTTTACCAATCAACTCACACCTTCATTTCTTTCTATCTTCCAACAATGGCATCCAAGGTCTGATCAAAAAATCCCTAAGTGGTCCTAAGAGCAGAAGTGAAGTGAAGAAACCAAGTTTTGAAGCCCCGAGGTCTTGATCCTAGGCGTACGAAAGCAAAAGTCCCATTTTGACCCGTTTTCCATTCAATAAGCTCAAACCCAGGTTCTAAAGGTTCCATTTATGTTTCAATACTTTCATAATGTTCATATGATCATGTTCATACTCTTGTTAAAGTTATAGAGCTCAAAATCAACACGTTCTTCACTTTTGATCCAAACCAAAACCATAAAACCCTAATTTCATGTTTTTGTTAATCTAATCGTTATAATGGTTAAATGTTGTTATAATTCATCTTAACTAATGTTAATATAACAACTTTATTGATTATTGAAAGAATTTGAATTAAAAACCTACGCGTTTTCGTTTAAAAACCCTAATCGACCCGTTTTAATTTTCGGCTTAACGAATTGTTATTTTGAACTTTTGTTACGTTAAACCTTCATATTTTAGCTTATATTAATAATATATAACCTATAAATTAATTTTCATATTGAAAAATATCATTATTATGGATTTTGGACTTGTTTTGTAAATCATTTTCATGCAAGGGGTTTATTTATACTGTAACTTTTGAAAACTTATAAGTACAAGGACTATTTTTGCCATATTTCTAAAGTTATAACTATAGGGGTCTATTATGTCACTTTCCAAAGTACAAGGTTTACTTTGTACATCTTTTAAACTAAAAGGACCAAACTTGTAAAAGTGAAAACTCTAAGGGTATATTTTGCCATTTTTTCTAAAATGTTAACATGTTGAAAAAGATTAAAAATGTGTTCAATACTTATAAGACATAACTTTATAATTAACGCTTTGAACTTGACTTTCATTTCCAGTTATTGAGGAAAAAAGCTTTTTTTAAAACGATTATGTTATAAAGTTATATAATTCATCATCAATGTGCTTTTTAAAAATCCTGTCCCGAATCTATATCGTACCACAATACTAGGGAGCTTCATATTAAGGGATTTCATCTTAGCATTACGTTCTGACTGAGTTTGTTGTGTTTACGATTTAAAGTGCCAGGACTCCTTAAACGTTTTATGAATGACTTCTGAATATGATGGCCGAACGGTTGATACAATAATTCCAAAAATCTCCACATCCAAACTCATAACAATATTAAACTCTTAGAACCAAAGTTCTAGAGTTACAATCTTCTAAGATTGACAATATTTACTCAGGTTGCGTGTGACGTGGTGGTTTACTATAATTTTGCTATATCAACCTTCCCTGTTAAGATTGTGATAAGGTCATCAGCTTTCATTTTGGAATATTTATTACAACTAAACCTATCTAGGTGATGAAGTTCATATCCTCGCCTTTAATCCATTTACATGTTTTATAAATCCGTGAGGGTGATACATGCTTGTTTACAAAACTCTTTTACATACTCGTTTATTTTATAACAATGTGATTACTTTTCAAAAACTTAGTAAGTTCATAGCCTTACTTTTAAATCTCTTGAATGTTTTCATAAACTCGTGAGGGGGATACATGTTATAAACTATGAATTACAAGTGTTTCTTGCTAATTATTTGACTATCAGATATTATTGCTTGTGATCTAACGTCACTTTATGCCAAAAAAAAAAAAAAAAAAAAAAAAAAAGACCAACCCTCATTATCATGGACCATTAATCACTTACGAGTAAACGCGAATATTGTGGATATATCTATCGGGTGAGAATCCGTTTGTGTTAGTCTGGATTGGTAACAAACTACACTATATTTGGAAATCTCATAGGTATTTGGCATATACCTTACACCGAGGGCCATTATCTTTATGTATATATCTCATCAACTGGGGTATCTTATTCACCAGTCAGTTTGTGTGCCATTGAGCTTAGGATTACATTAATGAACACTATTATTATTGTTTTCTAAAATAAGTGTGCTCGTACAAATTATTACACTATGACTTGTCTTCAACTAGCTACATTGCAAACCTTTTGATTTTCACTCAATCACTTTGTATTGACCCTTTTTGCATGTTTATCCTAGGTTATGTGTCAACTTTGGCATGGAGTGGCATGGACTTGAGGATGGTTAAAACTTGTTAGCATTCCAAATTGTATGTTGCTAGATTTTAGGACCTGGCCTTTGTAAAACTCTGATTTTACTGAATAAATAACAGTTTTCTTTTAAAAAAGTCTCTATTGAGTCGTTTTTATATTATTATGATTGTTGTACTATGACGTACATACCCAGATTAGCTTCCGCTGCTATATGTAAAATAGGGGTGTTACACATTTTCCTTGTGATTTTGCCACAACATCCTGAGTGATACGAACATAAGTATTACAGTGAATGAAGATGAATCCTGCTAGAGCCAACATAACCAGCTTAGGTAGTGACTTGATGAGATCCTTAATGGATTATACTTGTGACACTGGGCATCAATTCGGTCTAGATTATGAACTGACAAAGAATGAAATTTGATAAAAGCTTAAAACTATGGATGTGTTACAAAAACGCTTTTATTAGTGACACGTCGATTGATTTTCAAATCAATTTTCTCTTCAATCGGTGAGATAGTAACTCACTGATTCACTCTTACCATTCTATTAGTAGCAATTCTTATTAGTGAGGTAGCCTGCTTTGAGGTGTCCGGTAAAGAGATACTAGCAAGTACAGTGAATCTAATGCATCTGCGTTAGAGGATCTAACACTTTGAGCTAAAAACCCTGTTAAGGAGGTTCTTAAATGAAATCTATCTTGAATCACAGGAACATTTTTATACTGTAAAATGGTCATCACGGAACCGGAGGTTAATGCACCGAACTCCGACGAATGACAAAGCCATATTCATAACCAAGCTTTATTGCTAACTATTTTATTTTAGGATTACATAGAAATGGAGATGCATGATATTCGTTCAGCATAGTCAAGTTACATGCACATGTCATACTCAAGACTCAATGATTTTAAAACATCAAGAAAGAATGACCCAAAGTTTCCTCTAACTCTGATATCAAACTTCTTCTTCTGAATGTCAAATGATGTAAGTTATTGAATTGATAAAGAAATACAATCACAGTCAAGCTGTTCAAGATATACAACAAGTTATGAGATGTGGCCGAAAGTACAAGATACAAATGGAGAAAGATCCAAGATGATGTTGTAGAGATTAAATTTGCTGATGATCTCCAAGAAAGCTCAATCAATACAATGGACAACTTAAAGAAACAAGCCCAAGCCACAAGTAACGATCCACGTACATAAAGATGCAAGACAAAAGATCAACTATTAAACAAAAAAAGACTCAGATCAGCAAGAAAGCTTCAATGATAATGATAAAAGGTCACAAGGAGAGTTCTCTATGATCACCCCTTAGGGGAGATTTAGAATAACAGAAGTGTTGATCATTTATGAGATCTCAATGATCGTCCCTTAGGGGGAGATTGTTAGGAATTCATTTTTTGTGAAGTGACGATCATTATCGATCTCACGAGCCTTTGTAATAGTTAGACAATTTTATGTATTATTTAGTAAGCTAACCGAGCAAAAGCATAGAAAGCCCATGGCAAGCCCATGGAAAGCCCGGTTTACCCTTTGTATAAAAGCCCTCTTCACACATGGAGAGGGTGTTGGTTGAATCATTTTACATACACAATTTAGTGTGTTTTTTTCTAGTTTTCTCCCAACCATCTCTCTCTCTAACTTTCTCTCTCTAGTTCTATCTTTGTGTGAAATATTAGAACCTACAAAGCTTTTCAAACTTTGAAGGATAATTTGTACAATGCACCAATATTGTCATTGCCTGATGGACCCAAAGAGTTTGTAGTTTACTACGACTCGTCAAATTAAGGATTTGGCTGTGTGTTGATGCAAAGAGGCAAGGTAATTGCATATGCATCACGGCAACTAAAGAGTCATGAGAAGAACTATACTACACATGATTTGGAGCTGGGAGCAGTGGTCTTTGCACTTAAGACTTAGAGACATTATTTGTATGGGACGAAAAGTGTTATCAACACGGAGCACAAGAGTCTACAACATATATTTGACCAGAAGGAGTTAAATATGCGCCAAAGAAGATGGATTGAGTTATTTAGTGACTTCGATTGTTCAATTCGCTACCATCCAATAAAGGTGAATGCAGTGGCTGATGCATTAAGTAGGAAGGAGAGAGAGTGAAACCAAGATGAGTACACGCAATGTCCATGACTATTTAGTCAAGTGTTAAGGAAAAGTGGCTGCTCGGAGTGAGACGTCCAAGGCAGAGAACGCGTCAGCAGAAATGTTGCGTGGCCTGGATTAACAAATGGAAAAGAAAGAAGATGGTGGTTTATACTTTATGAATAAAATTTGGGTTCCTTTAGTAGGTGATGTAAGGACATTATTCATGGACGAGGCTCATGCCTCAAGGTACTTGGTACATCCGAGAGCGGATAAGACGTACTATGACCTTAGAGATATGTATGGTGGCCATGTATAAAGAAGGATATTGCTACCTATGTTAGCAATTGTCTGATTTGTTCAAAGGTGAAGGATGAAACATTAGAGACCTTCAGGTTTGTTACAACTCAGTGATATACTGAGTGATAAAATGGGATTAGCAATAATATGGGACTTTATTTACATGGTTACTCAAGATTCTTGTAGTGGGTAATGATAAGGAATTAGAGTTAATATTGTTAGGAACTGAACTTAAAGTCGGCCCATTTTCTAGCAATACAAGGAGATTACAAGATGAGAAGTTGGCAAGGCTTTATATCAATAAGATAGAAGCAAGGCATGAAGTTTCGGTGTTGATCATCTCAGATCATGATGGAAGATTTACTTCGCGGTTTTGGGAGACATAGCAGAAAGCCGTAGGAACGCGTTTGGATATGAGTACAACTTATTATCCTCAAACGGATGGACAAAGTGAGCGTACCATTCAGACTTTAGAGGATATGCTAAGAGCGTGTGTGATTGAGTTTGGTGGTAGTTGGGATACTCATTTCTTTAGCCAAGTTTTTCTTACAATAATTATTATCATTCGAGCGTTCGATGTGCTCCATTTAAAGCGTTGTATGGAAGAAAGCGTAGGTCACCTGTTCTTTAGGCTAAAATTGGAGAAAATTGGTTGATTGGACCAGAATTGGTACAAGAGACAACTGATAAAGTGATATTGATTAAGGAAAGGCTCAAAGTGGCTAAAGATTGCCAAAATAGCTATGTAGGCAATATGCGTAAACAGTTAGGGTTTGAAGTTGGTGATAAAGTGATACTGGAAGTTTCGTCTTGGAAAGGTGTAGTGCGTTTGGAAAGAAAGACATGTTAGCACCAAGGTATGTAGGACCATTTAAGATCATTGAAAGGATCGGTCCTATATCCTATTGATTAAGATTGTCTCAATAATTGAGTAGTGTACTTGATGTATTTCAAATTTAAAGAAGTATTTGGCGGATGTAAATCTACGTATGCCTGTAGAAGAAATTAAGGTAGACAAAACTCTTCGTTTTGTTGAAGAACCTGTTGAGATTATCGATCGTGAGGTTAAAAGTTTAAAGCGTAGTAGGATTCTGATAGTTAAGGTCCATTGGAACTCGAAGCGAGGTCATGAGGATTTCATGAAAACTAGTATCCACGCTTGCTCGATGAGCAATCTATTGTTGGAAGTACTAATTAAAGTTGGGTACATAGGGTTACTGGCAGACTTTAGTGCACCCTTAAATGTTCTTAGGTGGTTGGTTAAAGTTATATATTAGGTAAACCTAAAGTCGAGCTAAGCAAAATTATTAGCTATGGAAATCAATTAAATTTCAGGATGATATTTCCTTAAGGAGGGGAGACTGTGACAACCGTGATTTAGCAATGTTAGTTTAACCATTAGTGTTAACTTGCCTAGTTTTATGAGTTGGTATTATGTGCTTAAGATGAATTGGTGATATGTGTGTTAAGAGATACATGTTATTATAAGTGTTTGTGATGGTAGAAATGAATGATTTAGTTATTCCATTTCGTATATGATAATGATTTTTGGAATGTTAGTGCATTTGAGCATTAGTACATTTGAGTATTTGAGCGTTCGAGAATTTATCATATTTGAGTGTGAATCGTTAATCTCGGGTTGAGATTATCTAGTATATTAAGGCTTTATAATTTAATTAGGTTGTAATAAATAAATATAGCTTAGGAAAAAATTAATAAGTAGTATAAGTGTTTTTAATTTAAGTTTTGTATTTATTTAAGGGTTTAAAGTAAATATGTAATAAATAGTTTAGTAGAAGTGTAAAAGAAAAAAATTATTTTTTTTATATAAATAATAAATGGACGAATTTTTATAAAAAAAATTATAAAAAAATATATTATTTAAAAGGGGTGTTTGTTGGATCGGTTTAACAAGACAAAAAGGAGGGGGGAGCCTAAGTCCAAGTAGAAAACTAATTAGTATTTTATAAAAGCCAAAATCTGTATTCCCTTCCCTTTTTTTATCTGTGTCGACCTCTTTCAAAACTCTAGTAGCCATTGGTGATTTTTTTAAGCTTTCAAGATCAATGTTTGATAATCTTTCCAAATCTTAATTTTTTAACAAATCTCTATTCTAGTAATCAAATCTATGTTTTAATTATTCTATTAAATATGTAACAAATAAATTGATGGATTAAGGTTTTATAAAAATATTGTAATTAAGATGCTATGATCATTAAATATTGATTTGGGTATAATAATTAGGGTTTGGGTATCTTTTAATTAGGTTTAATTATGGTAAAATCTGAATTGAAATCAAGACAGAATTTTAAGTCATCTTGCGAGAACCATAACTCGGTCATACGGATAGTTTTTATTGATTTTCTTGAGCCTAAAATTAAATACATAGAGTCTGCTTTCCAACCCAAGTGGTTTCATGAATTTAAAGTAAGTGGAAGTCAGTCAAAATAATTTTACAAGATTCGTTGTCAAAACTGAGTTTTAGGAGCATATTCTAGGTTGTGATTGTGAGGTCAAAAACCATATCAAAACGTATTTTTAATAAATGAGATTGCTACGGTAACAATTTCATGATGTTTATGATTTTCTAGAATTTTTGTAGAATTTTTCTAAGTATTTAAATGGGTCTGATCAAGCTAAACTATTGAATGTTTAGGTTTTGAGATATTTTGTTATGTATTTGTATTGGCGTGACTCTTTTACCTCAATACAAGACCCCCTTTTCTTATGTTAGGTATTGTCAGGACACTTTGTGTCCATTTTTGTTTTGTTTAATGCATTGTAGTTCTCTCTATTGTTGACACCATTGTGTTGCGATGATGCCTATCTTGTTACTCCTCATGTTTCTGCCTTGGCAGGGTATGACATAGAGAAGTCAATAGGAGTGACCATCAGTTTATCAAATGTAAGAGGATACTTTGCAACATATACCATATGGTTGAACTAAGGTTGTTCAGGTTGATCAGTTACAACTTGACGCTTGTTCCATTCTGGATCAGGAGTAGGAGACCTTGGAGGTTTGAACCAAGTGTCTCTAGAAGGTTAGTTGGTCTTTGGTGCTATATAATCTTGAGGATGATCAGCATCTGAAGACTATCTAATAACATACATGAAGAGGAAAAGAGAGGTAGTTTTATAGAGAGGGTGGTTGGATGAACATTTTAGAGAGAGAAAGTAAACATGAAAGAAAATGCATTAAGTTTGTGAAATAATAAACAATCAACCACCTCTCCAAGGCATGGAGAAGTGTATAAATACTTACATGTGGATCGTGGGCTTGGGCTTGCATGGGTTTATCCATGGGCCTTTAGCTAACTAACTATGTAAGTTTCCAAATAATACTTAACAAACTAATGACAGTAATCTATGGAGTGACCGATACTTTCCTAGGATTTTCGTATTCCTAACAATCTTCCCCTGAGGGAGGTCACTCCATTTTACAACAACTTAAACCTAGCATACTATGAAGGTCTTCGTTCTTGTGCTCTCAGATTTCCATTTATTTTTCATTTTCTTGTGAATATGAAGTAGTTATCATTGACTTTAGGCTTGAGCTTGTTCCTTTAGCTGGACATGAATGTGAATATGTGATCTTGATCTTCTTGAGATCATTAACCAAGCATAATCTCTTTTCGCCATCATGTAAACTTTGCCATCTTGTAAACTTGTGAGTTTTGTACCGACATGCTCATACATTTCTTGATGTTTTAAAGCGATTGTAACCATCTTTCTTGATATTCTTTAACTTGAACACTTCATCATTTCGAGAAATATGTTCGGTATCAGATATCAGAGTAGCGGAAGTCTTGAAACATGTACTTGAGCTTTCATGATGTCTTTATATTTTTCGGTCGGGTATGAGCATGTAGTTATGAATCTTTGAGGCCAGCTAGAATCAGGTACCTTCACCTCCATCTTTAAATATCATGCATTAAAACAATTAGCAATAAAGTGGGGGACGAATATGGCTTTGTCATTCGCCCGTGTTTGGTTAGAGTAACCTTTGAATCCGTGAGGATCGACCTGTAATTAGGTAGATTCAATTTAAGAAGAATCTCCTTGATAGGATTTTCAACTGACTTATCGAATATTTCTAAAACATATATATTAGATTCATCAAACTCAGCATGTTCTCATTACCGAAATGTCTCAAAGCAGACAGCGCGATAAGAGTGAACCAACGAGTTACTATCTCACCGATTGAAATAAAAATTGATTTGAAAAATCAATCGACGTGTCACTTGCTAAAGTGGTTTTGTGACACATCGAGAGTGTTAATCATTTCAAAAGTTCATCATCAATCATCAATTCATATACTGGAACAAGTTTGATTCATTAAGAATTGCACCATCATTTCTTTCCAGTTGTCACAAGTTTGATTCATATAGAATCGCTTAAATCACCTACCATGAGCTTGTTTGATGTTGGCTCAAGCAGGATTTCCATCATCACTGTGATTACTTGAGTATCACTCTGATGTTCTGGCAAAATCACAAGGATAATGCATAGGACTCTTTATATATTTATCGTTATTCACATTGTGTGAGATAGCAAGCATAATTTTGACAAGTGTCTTAATAAGATTTATAGATGATCTCTTTTGGCTCTAGACTTAATAGTGCACTTTGGTTTTAGTGATCGAAGGCTGGAGCAGAGTGCCACCTTTTTAATACCAACTAAATCAGAGTGAGAAAGTTGATAGAAATGCGTGTAATCTCTGTGAGAAATGAAACAGAAATATTTTGAGAGATTCTGAGTGGCTAGGGAGGGTTGTGCATTACATCACTGGGTCCATGATCTCAGTCTTCAACGTCAGCAATCATCTTTGTGATTCTTGACAGCAGATGTATTGACCCGGTTTCTGCCTAAGTGTAAGGAGGGCTTCTTTCTTTTTACACTTTATCTTAACTTTTCTTTTTAATTCTTCAACCCCTTCACGCTACTGAGATTATTTATTTTTTTTTTAAATAGTTACCTTGTTGTGTTTGTTAAAAATACTAGCTCCTTCTCATTCGGCACTTTTCCCTTATCTACACTTTCTCCTTTTTTTCATACAAAGGACATCTACACTATCTAGTGGAATATCCCTGGGTAGATCCCTCTGGTTCTGGCTAGATCATGGGAATGAATACATAAACTTAACCACCTTATAACTCCAATATAGTAATTTAAATGGTCGGTCTTTGGTATTTCCACATTTCAGCCAATCACGTAACCATTTGCTCCCCCTTTATATGTGCATCAATTAATCGAAAGAGTTTAGCACATATATGGGATAGTGTACACTAGAGATCTTAAAATTCACATCTTTAGCCATATATTTTAATCACATTTCTCCTCTTATCAAAAATATTAAATCTCTTGATATTTTGGATATCAATTGATTCAAATATAATTGCTTTTGGGGAAAAAATGTCCAATTATTAACAAGCCGTATTAGGAACATTTTTAATGCTCCCCTCAAATTATGAGGGAATTATATGGTGTTTAAGTATGTTAATTTGAAAAAAATTGAATTTACTAAGAAATTCTTGAAAACTCAAACACTATATATGCCTGATTTTTAAGTCTACACTACACATTTATATATTCACAAGATTATGTATGAGACAGGACCTGAAAATATTCAAACCGAAAATGACAAAGTCATTCTGTCCATGTCAGCAATCTGTAGTCCGTCTCGATAATCTCCATTTAGAAGTTGTCTTAGCTTTCCCTCGAACTAGCAATCCTTTCTTGAGTAGATTCAAAGCAGATGTGCAAGCCGCATCAAGCAGTCTTGATGTATAAAGCCCAAATATCCGAAGTACACAACTAATTCGAAACCGTAACACCAAAGTCAATTAAGTCTCGGATGTCCGTATTTCTCCTTACACGATAGTGATGATATAAATTGAAACACTAAAGTCAACTAAGTCCCGGATGTCACAATTATTCCCTCTAAGTAGTCGAAATGATAACACCTAAGTCAACTAAGTCCCAAATGTACTCATTTCTTTCTGCAGAATACTGACTATCTTAAGGAATCATCATACTTATCAAACCTATGTGTACCTCTTTTGTTAACTAATTCTACTCTCTTTAAAATAAGCTTAGTGATTAAAACCGCTTTGAGAAAGCATTTTATTGATCAGTAACCAATCTTCTCACGCTTAGAATAATTCTTCTTACAACACTTCCCCCTAGTATCTTAAATGATGCATACTTGAAATCAAATATATCTCTTTCCCCATGTGGATGAAATAGTGCACCCGAAAGTAACAAGTTAAAACACTGATTTTCTCTGCAGTTATGACATTCGTCTTCTCGGAATGGCCTGAAATCAGAGAAGGCTATGGACTCTATCACGTGTACTTGTTGTACGTTCGAGTGTATCTACTCCTTCCCCCTTGCTCGTTTCGATACCTCAGAATCATCTCAAAAACCCTTGTACGACTATACTTGAGATCGTGTTTGAAGAATTATTAAGCTTAAATCTATTCCGTGAGAATCACCTTCAAGGCATTTAAAACTATGAAAGTATTTCCAAGCATTCCTAAGTCTTTTACAAACTATGAGGTGTTGGCATTATTGATCGTCTGTAGTTTAAAGACTGAATTCACTAAGTCTCAAAGTGCAAATAAGTCCCTAAAGTTTGAAACAAATGACATTTAAAGCCCTTGTAGTCAATATAAATTAACTCCTCTTTAAATTATTATCTGTCATTATCAAAAACTTTATCCGTTTATTTTGTGACTTATTTTGAAAGACCGTTTTAAAAAATTATTTGATGACACTTTCTCCCTCTCAAATAATGACCCGTTTTCTATTTAAAGAGTTGTTGTCATTGTTTGAGTGGTTGAATTGTCTTTAAAAAACTTTTTGTGATTACTGAAAACACTGATTCATTATGAAGACAACTTTTTAACAATAAAAATAAGATTTCTCTTATTTTGACAAATAAATGCACTAACACGTACACTTATTGTATATAGGAAGCATGGGTTGTGTTGCAAAGTAAACACAAGCCTTTGCATATTCATAAAGTAGACCATGCTTGAGAATAAATTCCCGTTGAGAGGTCAAGTTTTCTTTTTGAAATACTTACCTTTAAGATGATGACCGGGTTGCTATATGAAATAATAGCAAGCCATTTCTGTCATGTTTTGAAAAAAATTGAACTTCTGCTCGAACTTCATTTACAGCCTCGTATCATTATTAAATGACATTTTTAAGACCGTAAATGTTATCAATATTCAGAAGACATGCCATTATTACCTTTTTTTATATATTTCTTATTTTTTTTAATTTTTTTATTTGGTTTTAAGGGTTTTATATTTTTGTATTTTGTTTTTATAAAGGTTTTAGAAAATGAAAAAACTTTTTGCTTTTTCTAATGTGTTTTTAATATATATAATATATATATATATATATATATATATATATATTTATTTATATATATATATATACACACATATTATATACAGGATATTTGAATAGGTATCACCACTATTCTTCAGCTTCATCTGCCAATTGTTTCAGGGTCTCCGACGTAAAACTTCGCAATCCCAACTTGTTGATAAGAAATTCAATTCTTTCTCTGCCAAGGGCTTTTGTGAAGATGTCAGCTAGCTGATACTCCGTATTGACAAATTAATCTCTACTACCCCGTTCTCAACTTTCTCTTTTATGAAGTGGAATCTAATGTCAATATGTTTTGATCGAGAATGTTGAACATTGTTGCAGCATAAGACAATAGCGCTTTTGTTATCACAGTACATTGGAATTTTATTGAATCCAAGGCCATAGTCGGTAAGCTGTGATCGCATCCAAAGGACTTGAGCACAACAACCAGACAAGGTAAAACAGTTAGCAATAAAGCGGGGGGACGAATATGGCTTTGTCATTCGCCCGTGTTTGGTTAGAGTAACCTTCGAATCCTTGAGGATCGACCTGTAATCAGGTAGATTCAATTTAAGAAGAATCTCCTTGACAGGATTTCTAGCTTGCAGTATTGAATCTTTCTAACACACGTGTATTAGATTCATCGTACTCAGCATGTTCTCATTATCAGAACATCTCAAAGCAGACAACACGATAAGAGTGAACCAATGAGTTACTGTCTCACTGATTGAATAGAAAAATTGATTTAAAAATCAATCGACGTGTCACTTGCTAAAGTGGTTTTGTGACACATCGAGAGTTTTAAGAAATTCAAAATTCATCCTCAACCGTCAATAACAAGTTTGATTCACTTGGAATCGCACCATCATTTCTTTCCAGTTGTCACAAGTCACCTACCAAGAGCTTGTTTGATGTTGGCTCAAGCATGATTTCCATCGTCATTGTGAATACTTAAGTATCACTCTGATGTTCTGGCAAGATCACAAGGATAATACGTAGGACTCTTATATTATTACTTGTTTTTCACAATGTGTGAGCAACAAATACATTTGAATAGTTTCCTAATGAGATTTAAGGATGACCTCTTTTGGCTCTAGACTCAATAGTACACTTTGGTTTTAGTGATCGGAGGCTGGAGCAGACTTCCACCTTTTCAATACCAACTAACTCGGAGTGAGAAAGTTGATAGAAATGCGTGTAATATCTGTAAGAAATGAAACAGAAATCTTTTAAGAGATTCTGAGTGGCTAGGGAGGGCCACACATTGCATCACTGGGTCCATGATGTCAGTCTTCAATGTCAGCAATCATCTTTGTGAATTGACCCGGATTCTGCCTAAGTGTAAGGAGGGCTTCTTTGTTTTCACCCTTTATCTTAACTTTCCTTTTTAATTCTTCAACCCCTTCTGTGCATACCGAGACTTCATAACTAGTACTTTGTTGTGTTTGTTCTAGTACTAGCTCCATCTTAGTCGGCACTTTTCCCTTATTCTCACTTTTACTCATTTTTTTCATACCTAAGGACTTCTACACCAACTAGTGGAATATCCCTGGGTAGATCCCTCCGGTTCTAGCTGGATCATGGGAATGAATACCTAAACTTAACCACCTTATAACTCCAATACAGTAATTTAAATGGTCGGTCTTTAGTACTTCCACATTTCAGCCAATCACGTAACCATTTGCTCCTCCTTCATATGCGCATCGTTTAATCGAAAGAGTTTAGCACATATATGGAATAGCATACACTTGAGATCTTGAAAATCACATCTTTAGCCATATATTTTAATCACATTTTCTCCCCTTATCAAAAATATTAAATCTCTTGATATTTTGGATATCAATTGATTCAAATATAACTGCTTTCTGGGAAAAAATGTCCAATTATTAACAAGCCGTATTAGGAACATTTTAATGCTCCCCCTCAAATTATGAGGGTATTATATGGTGTTTGAGTATGTTAATTTGAAATTTTTTAAATTTACTAAGAAATTCTTTGAAAATTCATACTCGAACACTATATATGCCTAATTTTTTAAGTCTACACTACACATTTATATATTCACAAGATTATTATGTACGAGGTTTGACCTGAATGATGAGAACATCATATGATAGAATCATATGGTTCTTTGTAGCAGCCGTAGGTCTTCCCCGTAGTCTCTCTTAAGAAGTTGTCTTAGCTTCCCCCTAAATCAACAATCCTTTCTTGAGTAGATTCAAAACTTTCTTGCAAGCCGCCTCAAGCAGTCTTGATGTAAAAAGCCCAAATATCCGAAGTACACAATTAATTCGAAACCGTAACACCAAAGTCAATTAAGTCTCGGATGTCCGTATTTCTCCTTACACGATAGTGATGATATTAATTGAAACACCAAAGTCAATTAAGTCCAGGATGTCACAATTACTGTCTCTAAGAAGTCGAAATGATAACACCTAAGTCAACTAAGTCCCAAATGTACTCATTTCTTTCTGCAGAATACTGACTAACTTAAGGAATCATCATACTTATCAAACCTATGTGTACCTCTTTTGTCAACTAATTCTACTCTCTTTAAAAAATAAGCTTAGTGATTAACCGTTTGAGGAAGCATTTCTTGAATCAGTAACCAATCTTCTCACGTTTAGAATAAATCTTCTTACAACACTTCCCCCTGGTATCTCAAATGATGCATACTAAAAATAACAAGATATCTCTTCCCCCATGTGGATGAAATAGTGCACCCGAAAGAAACAAGTTAAAACACTGATTTTCTCTGCGGTTATGACATTTGTCTTCCCGGAATGACCTAAAATGAGAATAGGGTATGAATTCTATCACGTGTACTCATTATCTTTCTTGTATATCTATTCCTTCCCCCTTGCTGGTTTTGATACCTCGGAATCAGCAAAACCTAGTACGCAAATATACTAGAGATCGTGTCCGAAGAATTGATAAGCTTAAATCTATCCCGTGAGAATCAATCATCAAGGCTTTTAAAACTATGAAAGTATTTCCAAGCATTCCTAAGTCTTTTACAAACTATGAGGTGTTGGCAATATTGATTGAATGTAATTTAAAGCTTGAATTCACTAAGTATCAAATTGCAAATAAGTCCATAAAGTTTTAAACAAATGACATCTGAAGCCCTTGTAGTTAATATAAGTTAACTCCCCTTTAATTTGATATCCGTCATTATCAAAAACTTTATCCGTTTATTTTGTTACTTAATTTGAAAGACCGTTTTAAAAGATTATTTGATGAAAATTTATCCCCCTTAAATAATGACCCGTTTTCTATTTAAAGAGTTGTAGTCATTATTTGAGTTGTCGAATTGTCTTTGAAAATCTTTTTGTGAATACTGAAAACACTGATTCATTGTGAAGATAACTTTTTACCAATAAAAATAAGATTTCTCTTATTTTATCAAAGAAATGCACTCACACACACATTAATTTGTATATAGGAAGCACGGGTTGTGTTGCAAAGTAAACACAAGCCTTTGCATGGTCATAAAGTAGACCATGCCCGAGAATAAATTCCCGTTATGAGGTCAAGTTTTTTTTGAAATACTTGCCTTTAAGATGATGACCGGGTTGCTATCTGAAATAATAGCAAGCCATTTTTGGCATGTTTTGAAAACTTTTGAACTTCTACTCGAACTTCATTTACAGCCTCGCATCATTATTAAATGACATTTCTAAGACCGTAAATGTTATCGATTTTCAGAAGACATGCCATTATTACCTCTTTTTATATTTTTCTCACTTTTTAATTTTTTTCTTTGGTTTTAAATATTTTATATTTTTGTATTTTGTTTTTATAAAGGTTTTCTGAAAATGAAAAATCTTTTTGGTTTTTCTGGTTTTTAATATATATATATATATATATTTCTTATATCAAAAATCTTTTTAGTTTTTCTTGTTTTTAATATATACCTATTATATACAAGATATTTGAATAGGTACCACCACTATTCTTCCGCTTTATCTGCCAATTGTTTTAGGGTCTCCGGCGTAAAACTTCGCATTCCCAGCTTGTTGATAAGAAATTCAATTCTTTCTCTGCCAAGGGCTTTAGTGAAGATGTCCGCCAGCTGATACTCCGTATTGACAAAGTAAAGCTCTACTACTCCATTCTTAACTTGCTCTTTTATGAAGTGGAATCTGATATGAATATGTGTTTATCGAGAATGTTGAACACGCTTTTGTTATCACAGTACATTGGAATTTTATTGAATCCAAGGCCATAGTCGGTAAGCTGTGATCTCATCCAAAAGACTTGAGCACAACAGCCTGACAAGGCTATATATTCAGCTTTTGTACTGGATATCGCAACGCTTTTCTGCCTTTTTGATGACCAACTAACAAGTCTGTCTCTCATTAATTGCATACATCCAGATGTACTTCATCTAGTATCTTGGCAACCCGCATGATCAGCGTTTGCATAAGCTGTTAGAGCAATAGAAGAATCCTTTGGATACCAGAGTCCCCTATTAACGGTTCCTCTTAGGTATTTAAAGATTCTTTTTACAGCATGTAAGTGCTTTTTGGTAGGCTTTGCCTGATACCGGGCACACATGCATACAGCAAATGTAAGGTCTGGTCTACTGGCTGTGAGATACATAAGGGTGCCCACCATTCCACGATAGTGTGTAGGGTCAACGGCTTTCCCTTGTGTATCTTCATCCAGTTTGGATTTCTCCACCATGGGAGTATCCACGGGGTCACTAGATTCCATACCATATTTTTTCAAATATTTTAGAGCATATTTAAACTGGTTTATAAAGATGCCCGTCATCGACATCTTAAACTTTGAACACATTATTTTTGAAAATTAGTCACATAACTCAGGTGTAGCAGACACAAAGATTATATCATCAACATAGATTTGTACCAAGAGAATATCTTTGCCTTGTCTTCTGATGAACAATGTGGGATCCATGGTTCCTTTAGAGAATTCTTAAGAGAGTAGAAACTTCGACAATAGATCGTACCACGCGCGAGGAGCTTGTTTCAACCCATAGAGAGCCTTCTTAAGCTTGTACACATGATTTGTATTGTCTTTATCCACAAACTCGTCCGGTTGGCTGACATAAACTTCTTCGCGCAGAATGCCATTTAAGAATGTCGTCTTAACATCCATTTGGTAGACGATCATATTCATGTGAGCAGCAAATGCGAGAAAAATTCAAATAGCATAAAGTCTTGCCACTGGAGCAAAAGATTCCTCAAAATTAATTCCCTCATCTTGACGGTAACCACGAGCAACCAATCAAGCCTTGTTTTTTCGAATTCCTCCTAATTCATCAAGTTTCACCTTGTAGATCTATTTTAAAGTAATGAACATCACTTTATCTGGACGAGGAACGAGTTCCCAGACTTCAAGACGTTCAAATTCATTTAGTTCCTCTTGCATTGCTTCAATCTAATATGCTTAAGTTAATGCGTCTTTATAATTCTTAGGTTCAACTGATGAGAGAAAAGCATCGTAGTAACAAAACAAAGCTTGTTCATGGAGTTGGAGTCTTGTGGAAATAGGTCTTTCGAGTTCACCGATGATGTTGTCTAAAGGATGATCCTTGGTCTATTTGGTAACGTGTTCCGAGTTAGGAGAAGCAGTGTGCACAATGGTGGGAATAACGTCCGAAGAAGAAGATGCTTCAGAATCATTTTTTGGAATTGGAATACCAAAGAATGGATCGTTATTCATGTGTGCAACATCTAAGTCATGATTGTCTTCTTTAACATTGTTAGGAATGATAGGAGATTAAGTTTTGGGTGTTGTTTATAAGTTACTAGGTGATGGTGCATCTTGGTCAACAGTTGTTGAGGAAGGTAAACCGATTGATGCAGCGGGTTCTAGAGCTACTACTTTAGCAATTGGAGCAATGACTTCAGGGGTTGGGCGATCAACACTTGATGGAGGGTTGAGTAATTCATCAAACAGTGGTTGAAACAAAATATCCCAATCAGTTTTTGAAGGTGGTACAAACGGTGTTGAAGGAGGAGGGTTTGGCACGAGTCCTGAACTGATTGTTACAAAAGTCATTTCATGAAGTGCGGGTCCTAAACTGCTGTGTTCAGAAGCCATAACTGTCAGCTCATCAAAATCTACATGAATTGTTTCGATGATTCGTCTGGTACGTCATTTGTAAATTTGAAATGCTTTCTTTGTGGATGCATAGCCAATGAAAATACGAATATATCAGTTTTTAGTTGTAACTTTCCCAAATTCTCGCTATCATTTGTCGAATAACAAAGTGCACCAAAGACGTGGAAAAATGACAAGTCAGGAAGTTTGTCATGTAAAAGCTCATATGATGTTTTGCCGTGACGAAGACGTATGATGGAACTATTTTGGGTATAACATGCGGTAGCAACTGCTTCTGCCCATAAGAATAACAGAGCTTTTACATAAATCAACATTGTGCGGGCAACTTTAATTAGTGTACGATTACGTCTTTCAATGACACCATTTTGCTGTTGAGAATGAGCAACAGATGTTTCATAAGAGATGCCAACCTTCTCATAATATTCACGCAAAGTTTGATTAACAAATTCAGTTCCATTATATGTTCTGATTCATCGGACAAGTACTTTAAGCCTCACTTGGATCATCTTGAGAAACTTGATTATGAAATCTGGAGCTTCATCTTTTGACCTTAAGCACTTTACCCATGTAAATTGAGAGTAATCATTGACAATGACGAGGATGTACTTATTTCCATTAACACTTGCGACACGCATTGGTCCACAAAGATCCATGTACAAAAGATAGAGTTTTTCTTGGTTGGTGTCTTCATATTTAGGTTTGTGGGGTTTCTTATTGCTTTTGCCCATTGCACACGCAGAGCACATATGGTCCTTTTCAAATTTTAGCTTAGGGAGACCTCGAACAAGACCGTGTCTAGCTAAATGGTTAATTGCACCAAAGTTCAGATGAGACAGACATCAATGCCATAGCCAAGACTTAGTCTTTGAGGATTTTGACAAGAGACATATAGGAGAGGACGCCATCATATCTCCAAGAGACAGAGTATACATATTTTTGCCTCAAGATCCAGTAAATAGATCAACACCTTTTAGATTACGAATGAAGCAGGTGTGTTGACGAAAAGCAACTACAAGGTTCGAATCACAGAATAGCCCAACGGAGAATAAGTTATGTCTAAGTCCTTCTACGTAGTAAACCCTTAAGATCGTAACATTCCCAATATGTTAATCACCATATCCTAATATCTTTGCCACGTGATCATTTCCGAATTTGACTGTACCCAAAAATTT
Source organism: Tanacetum coccineum (assembly GCA_026074375.1). Classification (NCBI taxonomy): domain Eukaryota; kingdom Viridiplantae; phylum Streptophyta; class Magnoliopsida; order Asterales; family Asteraceae; genus Tanacetum; species Tanacetum coccineum. The sequence continues at coordinate 22,558 of BQNB010015699.1, read as the reverse complement.
ATTGACAAAATTGTTGAGCTGAGAGCGATCTCCAGTCATATGCTTGGAGCAGCCGGAATCTAAATACCAGAGAACAATTTGGACGACCTACATTCATCAAGAGAGGAAGATGGAACATTGGAAACTATGGATCCCTAAGATTTACTGGGTTCCGTTTTGGTAGCAGATATAGATTTAATAGTCTTATGTTTGCTCGCAGGAACATTAGTTTTATATTTCTTAGGTTTCCTTGAGTAAACCAATGTTACTACAGGCTTAGGTGTATTAGTTTCTAGATCAATTGGTTTCCTAAGGGGCACTTTAGTAGTTTTGGTAATCCTAGTTAAAGGGCACGCATTTCCTACTATAGTGAAGGTCCGACTAGTAGGTCTCCAATATATCCAATATTTGTAAACACTTTTCCTGTTGGTTTCCAAACTTTTCTCTTTGAACTTTTCTTAACAAATTTAGATTTAGCACGAGCATTCACATCATTGATAAAATCAAGAACACATAAATCATGATTATCAGAAAGCATGCAACCATTACACTTAACACATAAAAGTTTAGAATTCGCATTAAGCTTGGAATGCTACACATTTGCAGTTCTGTTAGGTTCCACAACACAAGTCTTATTTTTCAAACTAGATTTAACTGTCCTAGAGTGGGCTTCTACTTTATTCTTCAAATTACTACTAGGTGGTCGCTGAATCTTATCTTTCTTTGTTTTGCTTGAAGGCTATGATCCGCTAGCACTAGTAGATGGTTTTACTCCTGTAGAAGACAACATAGGTTTGTTAGAAACTAGGTTTGATGAAGACATTGTTTTTGTGTTTATGTTTCCTGAGGATGTGACGGGCTCAGCGAATCTAACTCTTTTGTCCTTGTTCTTTGGGGTCACAACCACTAATTTATCACTTGAATTGTTGATGCTAGGGTAGGTTTGTCCGATTATAATATGCAACTTCTGAATACGTTTGGTATACTTACAAGCAGAGTCTAAGGGATTATTTAGAAGATTTTGTGACTTTTCTTGTTCAACTACTTCCCTAAGAATTGCAGCTTAATCTTGAGTATGCCTAAGGTAGTAAGAGTGAGCTGTACTATTGTTCAACAAATTAGGGGCTATTGGTTCCACATCAATCTTAAGTATTTCTGGAGCAATGGTGTTTTTGGTGACAACATTATGAGCTAAATCTTTTCCCTTAAGTTTCCTTAATTCATTCTTTAGAGCTGTAATGACCACAAGTTTTTCCTGAAGACTTGCATTTAAATAAGAGATTTCCACAGACTTTTGATTGACTTGATTAATTAAAGCATCACATTGTTCTTTTGACCGAATACGTATTGGTTTGATCGAGTCATAAAGTTGCTTATCGGTTTGTTTCAAATGTTTATTCTTAGCAATAAGCTTTGACACCCTAGGATCCAATTCAATATTTATTGCTTTATTCTCTTCTATGTCCTTTTTGATCTTATCCTCATTCATATTTCCACTTAGAGATTTAATTCTCTCTTTTAACTTTTTTATGACTGTGTCTTTCTCTTGCGACTGAGCTTTCAATTCATTTAATTCAAAATATTGATCAAAACTTGGAGCACTTTGATTTGAAACAAAATTGTCTCTTTGAAAAATTTCCTGATTAAGTTGAGTATCAACTTCTAAAGAGATGCAATGTTTTTCAAGAGTGGTATAACTTCTGAACAGTTTATCATAAATCTCTTTTTCAATGAAATCCTTTTTGTTGAGAAGCTCAGTCTCAAGTTTGAGACACTTTTCACATTCATGCACATTCACATAAGCATTATCCACAGAAGAATTCACAATTATGTTCACTATATCTTTGCTAATGACTTGTTCCAAGAGTCGTTCGTTTTCATTTAAAACTTTATTCATTTTAACTTCAAATGTTTTGGACTCTAAACGATGTTGTTCCACAGCCTGTTCCATTTGATGAAAGACGTTTTGGACTTCAGTAAGTTCATCAATTAAATATTGATCGAATGTATTGAATATGTCCTTCAGTGCTTTTACAAATGGAATAATTTCATCCCTAAAACAAGCTTTTGTATGTTCAAACCCCCACGAGCCCTCAGTGATGGCTGTGGCCATGGTTCTTTCTTTGATAACCACGTCAAAGCCAGCAAAATGGTGTTTAAGTTTCTTTAAACTCGTATTAACCATGCTGACTTTAGGAAGTTCTTTTGGAACCTCAACTTTGGTGGGTCTACAAGAAGGACTAGGATCTGAAGAATTCATAGAATTCTAAGACCAAAAGGCTTGTTCAGCAGATAATTCAGTTTGTGGAACAAATCGTTTTTCAAAATCTTGAGAAAGTTGGTTAAGAGCAGCATAATCAACTGGTGTAGTATTAACTTTCTTTTCTAACATCATTGGATCCTGTTGTTTTAAAAGCATTTTTGAACGACTCTCTTCAGCAAGCATAAGGGTCTCTTCGGAGTCAGGAATCACAATAGCACTAGTGTTTTTAATGACATTACCATCATAAAGCTTTGGTTCCAACTGCTGAGCTTTCTTCAGATAGAAAGGATTTTGAAAACCTAGAGCTTGTTTAGTGGTATGATCATAGAAAAACTATGGTTTTGTCAACATATGAACAGTTTGTGCAGATTGATCTCTTTTAAAAACAATATTATCTAGCTGTTTGATCTTCTTTTCTAAGGCAATTTCTCTATCAATGTTTCTAGATTCTTCTTTCTTAAAATCATTTTTGAGAAGAGTAACTGTTTGCATTAAAGATTCCTTTTCTTTTAAATGTTCTGAAAGAGTTTGTTTAAGACGATCAATCTCTACAGACTGTTCACATGAATCTGAAACATTATCTTTACTCTTTAAATCAACATTTTGTCCTTCTTTCAAAACTTTAACTTGTTCTTTATATCTTTCAAGCTCAGCAGTTAAAGTATCATTGACACTTTTATTGTCCAGATTAATCTTGGTGCAATTAATTACTTGGCTTTTCAGTTGTTTAATCATAAATAATATCAGTGCATCTTGTTGTGTAGAGGAGTTTGAATTCTGAACAACTGCCTGTTGTGATTCTGTCACATACTGAGAATAAGGAATGATATTGCTATCACTGGTTATTTTAGTCTCTGAATGGTTCACAACACTCGATTGTTCAGAAGACAGCATCGCCTGCACAACTTGATTTATCATGTCGTTATCCATATTATCTTGATTGTTTACCTCAGCGAGAACATCTGAACCATAATGAGATAAATTTGCCATGAGAGCAACTTTGGTAGTATTGAGTTCATCACAATCAAAGTCATATGCATCCAAATCATCGACTTGATAAACGGCATTATGGGTAATGACTGTCTGTGTGGCTTGACCTTCTGCAATTCCTGGATCTGCCAAAAATGCTAGCTCTTCTTCATGTAGAATTTGACCATTTGCTGGAGCGTATACCAGCAACACTTTATCCTTAAACCAATAATCATCTCGTTTCCTTTTAAGTTTAGTGCATTGTTTGGACATGTGTCCGTCCCCTTTGCAGTTGTAACAAATAACAGTCCTTTGTTTCCCAGAATTGCTTCCACTTACTCCTAGAGTGTAGGTCCTACTTGTACCCGTAGCAAAAGAAATTTGCCTCGCCTGTACTGGTTGTAAAGTCATTCTTCCATCGTTAATGGTAGCTTGTTGCCTAGGGTTTGATGAATTCCTCAGCTGGTTGTTGGTAGTAGGATAGAGAGATGTGACAACAGCTGATAGGAATGACATCATGTGGTTGATGGCATCAATGGGATCATCACCTTGCTTGAACACTAGAACAGTTAGACCTAAGTCTAGTTAGGGGAATTCAAGTTGTTGTTGTTGTTGTTGGTTTACTGTGGGAGCATATTCAATTTGAGGGATGGATGACGGTGGAGAATAAACATTGTGGTTAACTGATGATTGATAATCATTGGATGGATAAGTGATTGAAAGAGGTGTTAATGATTGATTGTTTGAGTATTGTTTAGACTGATAAGGTGATCCATACTATAGAGACTGATAAAGTGAAACTTGTGGTTGAAATTTAGAGTTTTGGTATGAGTTCTAATAAGTTTGATAAGGAGACTGGGTCATCTGATGGGTTGCAACCAAAGTAAGCGGATCTGAGTTGCGTTCATGCATTAAACGAACTTCATGTGCATGAAATTCATGTTGTCCCAAATAAGCATGAAGCTGATCAATATTAGTTGTGTGCAAGTCCCAAACCAGTTTGACATCGGTCATAAATTTGCTCCACTCAAGAGGAAGAGTATTCAAAAACTTGGTGTTTACTTGAAATTATTCCAGTTTCACATTGTAGATGTTCATGTCATTGAGTAGCAGTGAAATTCTCAAGTAGAAATCACATAGTGTTTTCCCCTTCTTATAGGCAAACTTATCAAATTCATCATATAGTTTACACTCTCTTTCCTGTTTCGTCAATGAAGTTCCTTGCATGAGAAGTTGAATTCTTTCCCAAAGTTCCTTGGCGATTCGATGATTGCTAACAAGTGCATAGACTTTTGGTGGTAATCCTTGGAGAATGATATTTGTTGATTTAACATCACAATCAGCTTGAATTGCACCTGCGGGAGTTAACTCAGAGTATTTTCTTGGCCTAGTCACACAATTCTCCTCAATTGTAAGCCAAATGAGTGGACCATTTTCAACAGATTCAAGGATCATTCGTCCATGTTGTCCATTCATCATGTATAGCTCCATTATGCTTTTCCAAGAATCGTACATATCTTTTTCCAACATTGGTGGACGATTGTAAGCACCCGAAAGAATCGCTTTGTCAGCACGAGTCGTCATTAAGAAAGTTGTATGTTAAAAGATTACTTGTTTGATCGAATGGTGATTGAAAGAAACTGGGTTGTTGTGAGTTGTCTTTTGTGTATTTTATGTATTGAAACTATACGGGATTTTAAAGTTCTTGATTAAACCTGGAAAACAAATAAATGTTTCACCGGATTTTACAAATCAAAGAAATAAACCGTATACTTTTGATAACAAATTTGAGTGTTTTAACTTTAGTTGCAAATTCGGTGTCCAAATGAAAAATTGCGAATTAGGTTGCTAATTGGAATCTGCTAATTCCGTTGAACCTAAAATTGCTAAGTCGGTTGCTGCTAATTCGGTTGCCAAATAAACTGCCAATTCGGTTGCTGCTAATTCGGTTGCCAAATAAACTGCCAATTCGGTTGCTGCTAATTCGGTTGCCAAATAAACTGCCAATTCGGTTACAACAATGACGAAACTCAAATTTTCAAAAACACAAAAGACACATTTTTGATTGTTTTTTCCCAAATTTTCTTGTACAAATAGTATTACTAAGCCTATAGGTACCTTAAAAATGTAAACTTTATGGTTTTTAAGCTAAAAATTTTGAAATCAAGATTTGTACTTTTTAAAGCTTTTGAATACAAAAGATGAACAAAAATGATGTTTTACTTGAATCTAAACTTGTACACATGTATCTTAAAGACACTAGATCAGATTTACCATGGTAAATGATCCTTTAGTGTACAAAAAAGCTTCAAAAACAAAAGAAAACAAGAAAAATTTCATACGGTTTGAAAGAAAAAATGAACAAAAAAAAACAAACACAAAAAATAAACAAATCACTCCATGGCTCTTGATACCAATTGAAGAACAATCAAATAACATACATGATGAGGGAAAGAGAGGTGGTTTTAGAGAGAGAGAGAGTGGTTGGATGAACATTTTAGAGAGAGAAAGTAAAACAAGAGAGAAATGTATTAAGTGAGTGAAATAATGAACAACCAACCACCTATCCAAGGCATGGAGAGGTGTATAAATATCCTTTTGGGGCCGGCTATGGATAGGCCTTCATGGGCTTTCTATGGGCTTTTCCTTATCTTTGGCCTGGTTAGCTTACTAAATAATACTTTGTGGACTACGAGCTAGAAACGTAAAATACGTGGAGTGACCGATCCTTTTTAGATTCCTAACACACTTCCTATTCATTCTCTTCTTCACCTCTACACTCACACAACTCACTTATGAATTCAAGCTGCACACACACTCAAAGCTTTCTCTACACACTTCTCATATCATATCAAGCTTGAATTTAAATATCACATACATCACCAAACTTCCCTAACATAATTTGCCAACTCACCATCTTATCTCAACCATTCAAACTTGAATTTGATATTTAGGCTCTAAACCATCACGTCACTCTAACCCATTGCCAACTCACTTCCAACTAATTCTTATCCTTTTCCCACATGTTGAAATGCAATTCAAATTTCAATTACATGATTTAGGCTTCAAACCATCACATCATGACAACTCATCCCTTCTCATCTTATCCCACATGTGCTTAATTGTATTTGAATTTGAAATTCAAATTCCCTTCTCATCTTATCTCACAACATCCGCACTTGCTCACCAAGGAGAGAATATTCCTTTGGCATATTAATTTTTATCCTAACAGGATGTGTTTAGTTGGAAACTAACCATGGTTAGGTTAATGAGTTGTACTTCTTCTCTATCTCTTTGATATTGGACAAACACTCTCAGATCTTCTTCTAAATGACTTCATAAATGTTTTTATCAAATGGCTATTTGAGTTGGTTGACTTTGAGTGTAAGAATAGTAGAAAGGTCAAAGCGTGAAGTACAATTAGGGGTTTAGTAAGAGTGGGTAGTTAAAACGAAAAAAACCAAAAAAACCCGAGGAGGGTTCTGGCGTGCTGATGGGGCGCTGACACGTGGTGTGGATTTACCACTTCCATGTTTTGGCCTATAAATACCCCCTCTTGGTTATTTTATTCCTCACATCTTGCCATTCTTTCTTCCTTACTTTTCTCTTCTTTTATCCTCTAAGTCTAACACCTCTTGTGTTCTTAATCTTCTCTTCTATCATCTATTGAAGAACACATCTTCGCAAGGGAGACACAGAAGTACTTAATCCACACTTGTATGTTAGTATTCAAGGGTCTTCTTTCTTACACCCTTTATATTAGAATCAAGTCTCTAGGTTAGGTTAGGGCTTGATTAATACCAAACAACTTTATTCAATTTGGTTGTAAGAGAAGTCTTGTATCTTAGTGATCAATCCTAGATCATTGAAGATCTAGTTGGGGTTTGGTAAGCTTCTAAGGAGAAGTTCTTAGTGGTCCTAGTTGATCTAAGTGATCCTAGAGGTTAAGTCAAATCACGAGTTCTTTGGGGTGGATTTCAAGGGCGAAGTATCGTAGGGAGTAGCTATACTTAGTGAGCACCGATCTTAGTGCATATTGGTGGAGCGAAGTTGTAATACGGTTTATAGTCCACCATAAGGGTTATACTAGAGTAATAGTATCATGTCGTGGATTTGCATCTGGATATACGCATGGTCTAAACCCCTCATCCCAAACCAGTATATATCGTGGTCTCTCTCTCTCTCTATTTACTTATTGTTGTTATAGCTAAGTAGATCATCACACCACTCGGCTGTTTATGACTTGAAGTTTTAGAAACTTCGAAGAAGTCAAGATAACAGTATTCAAGCCCCCTCCTCTACGGTTCTACATAATTGTACGCCAAATTCTCTAAGTGTGAATTTTGAATTCAAAAAGTACAACTCCTCAGGCATGTAATCGATAGTCAAGGCATACACGTTGACCCCGCTAAGATCAAAGCTATCAAGGAATGGGCAACACCTAAAACTCCCACAAAGATACGTCAATTTTTAGGTCTTGGCGAATATTACAGATTATTTATTAAAGGTTTCTCTAAGATCGCCAAGCCTTTGACTAAACTGACTCAGAAGAACCAAGAGTTCGATTGAGAAGAAAAAAAGAGTCGACATTTCAACTATTGAGTCGACATTTCAACTATTGAAGTAAAAGCTTTATAGTGCACCAATTTTAGCCTTATCTGAAGGAAGCAACAACTTTGTTGTTTATAGCGTTGCCTCGCACAAAGGACTAGGTGATGTATTAATGTAAAAAGAGAAAGTCATAACCTACACCTCTTGGCAATTGAAAGTCTATGAAAAGAATTATACCACTCACGATTTAGAGTTAGGAGTCGTAGTGTTTGCTCTCAAGATCTGGAGGCACTACTCAAGATCATAAGATTCTACAACACATACTTGATCAAAAGGAGTTAAACATGAGACAATGTCGATGGATCGAACTGCTCAGTGACTATGATTGTGATATTCATTATCACTATGGGAAGGCGAATGTTGTAGTTGATGCTTTAAGCCGAAAGGAATGGGCTAAGCCGCTACGATTTCGAGCCTTAGTCATGACAATAAATTCAAACCTCTAGTCATCTATTTTAGATGCACAAGTCGATGTCGTCAAAGAAGAAAACATTAAGGATGAAAACCTACGTGGTATGGATAAGGAGTTTGAGACTTGATCAAAGAGGAAACTCATTATTTCATGAACATAAGTTGGTTACCACATTTTAGTGGATTAAGGGATTTAATTATGCACGAGTCGCTTAAATCCAAGTATTCCATCCATCATGGATCCGACAAGATGTACCATGACCTCAAGAAATTATACTGGTGGCCTAACATGAAGACATATATCGCCACCTATGTCAACAAATGTTTAACATGCTCGAAAGTGAAAGCTGAATATCAAAAACCATCCTGTTTTCTGGTACAACCTAAGACACCCCAATGGAAATGGGAACGAATAACAATGGACTTTATCACAAAGCTGCCGAAGACGTCAAGCGATTATGAATCTATTTGGGTGATAGTTAACTGTCTTACCAAGTTTGCACATTTCTTACCAATTAAAGAGAATGATAAAATGGAGAGACTGGCAAGGTTATACCTGAAATACGTGGTCTCAAGGCATGGAGTGCCAGTTTCAGTTATCTCGGATATAGATAGTAGATTCACATCTAGATTTTGGCAGTCGCTCTAGAGAGCTTTGGGAACTCATCTGGATATGAGCACTGCATATCATCCGCAAACCGATGGGCAAAGTGAAAGAACCATTCAAACGTTGGAAGAGATTTACTTTTATCCAAAGTAAACTCCACAAAAACCTTCTCGAGTCGTGTCCCGACGAGGTGTGAATTTGAGAATCGAGTTTTGGTTTGTAAACAATGCTTGAATAATCAAAGATTTGATTTGGTTTTCTAATTCTATAGGAAAAAGAAATTAAAAAGCAAGCTACACTAAAACGAAAGCAATCACGAAATTAAAAACGAAAATGGCAACGTAAAAACGCGACTTAAAAAACCTAAATTATCAAATTTTAAACCTAAAATGATTTTTTAACTTTTAATTAACCCTAAGTGACTAAAATGTAAGAATAAAGAAAACTAGACTAAAAACGAAAGTGATTTGAGCTTAAAAACATGAAAAACGAGAACGGGATTCAAACCCGTTCTTTAAAAAATTCAAATTTCACAATTTTGACTCTACGAAAGTAAATCTAATTTTCCTAAGTCCTAAATGATAAAAGAAATTTTTCTAAAAAAGAAATATATTTTTTTAACTTTTATTTTATTTTTTATGATTTAAAAACAGTTTTAATGAAATAAAATTATTAAAAATAGTATACTAAATGAGAAAAATTTGAAAAAATCATTAAAAGTACTTTGAAGAGTGCTGAATTTAGGAAAAATCATAAAAAGTACTTTTTTGATTTTTTTTCTTTTCTTAAAAGACAAGTGGCTTAATGCAGCCCTATAAATAAGCTAGTCAATAAGTTCTAAAATGTGAAATAAGCTAAAACAGATAGAGTTTACCTACTAATGAGCTTATGCTCTTAATTTCAGAGATTCAAAACAAATTAAACTAACCTAATTTTGAATTTGAAAAAGAACCTTTAAACTTGAAAAACACTTAGACAGATTTTTGACAAAGACTCTAAATAAAAATGGAAACTTAAACTACTCATATCTATTGCATTTAAACACCAATAAACAACACAAACCAAGACTCAAAATCTGTTAAATCAGACTTAATAAAATAAGCTATGTAAAGCTGACTTTGAACCTACAATCTTAAAAACCATTTAGACAAAACTTAAAAACAACCCTTTAAACCTTAAAACTTTTTGGAAACAGATTAAAAGGACTTAAACAAGCTTGGCCAAGTTAGCTTGGTGACCCAAAACCATTTTAAAGCATTTTTGACCCGTTTTAAGTCTTAAACCAAACACCCCTTTAAGATTTCTAAATCAAATTTTAAAGCTGATTTTGATGATTTAAGCAAAAGGTTTTGAAAAACAGATAATGTCAAACTAATGTTGAGCAAAAATAAGCAAAAAGCACACAAAGATAAGCACTAAAATAAGCAAAATATCAATAAGCAGTTAAAAGCAAATATAGGACAGTTTAAAGTAAAGGCATGAACAATATGACAAATAAGCATTAAACAAAGACAGTTAAGCATAAAGAACATAAATAAGCAAGAAAAAACAGTAATAAGCAATAAATAAGCTAATGAACAGTAATAAGCAAAACTTGAAAATAAGAAACTTACAAAACCCTTTGCACAAAACAAGGGTAGTAAATGCTCTTAGAGCTTATCTACAAGCTCAGCTTATTTTCATAAGCTGTTAATACCTCATAAGCCCATCCTTGTCTGGCTTATCATCCAAGTGGTTTAAACTAGAATTTCTTGATTTCCAATGGCACAGTAACTCTCAAAAGTTATTTGAAAAGCTCAAATAAATAAAACAGGTTCTAAAAGCTTAGAAAACCTTATAGAAATGACTTGTAAATGAGGGTGAGCTTAAATGCATAAGAACAGAGTTTGCTTAAACATAAAACTAAGATTTTCATTAATATTTTAAAAGGTTACAATACTTTGAAATGTAAAGACAGATATTTAAAGACAAGAAAACATAAATTAAGACATTTAAAAATAAAATTAAAACTACAACTATACTACTCCTAGTTACCTCCCTTTTTTTCTTCTCTGTCTTCTTTTCTTTTATAGGCTGTCAAGGTCTTCAAACTTGTGCTTGTTGTGTGAGATAGCTCCAAGTCTCATCATAGCCATCCAATATGAGTGCTCACCAAGCCTTTTGATCTAAACCCTCAATTCCCATCAACGAATGAAAATTCCTAGGATTGCCAACATGAAATGTCATTTTATGGTGTGGGGTTAAGTTATTTTTGTTGTGTTGTTGCAGGTGTGAGGTGAAAACGACAATGAACAGTAGGGTAGGGAGATTGGTGGGAATTAAGGAAGATGAACAGTGTTTTTTTAGTTACAGGGTGCAGGGTAAGTGTTTTGAGTTATGGCAAGAATAGTCCCTGAAAGTGTATAACTCGATTACACCTACAGTTCCTCTCATGTTCATCGTTGGTCCTTGAGGTTGGGTGGATATTGCACCGTTAGTCCTTTTGGGACTAACAATGTTAGTCCTTAAGGACTAACGGTGTAAGGTGTAAGGGGAAGTGGGCTTTAACTGTGTTAAGTGGGGATTCAGGCTATTGGGTTTTGGCAGATTGGGCCGGGTATATATTTTTTGGATTTTGGCTTTTTATAAATGCTTAAGGTTTGTAACATATAAGTGGGCTGACCCAGGCCTACTAGGTGGGTACAGGTGGGCCCACTTTTGACAATTTAGTTTTTCGGGTTCGGTTTTCGATGCTTTTTCCAATGCCACTTCCCGGGGTTGATGTTGACTTTTTGACTTTTGGCTTCGATTTGACTTTTCTTTCACGCTCTTTCCGTTCTCGTGCTCGGTTTTATCGTTTTGGCTTTGTTTTTATCCTTTTCTTAGATTTCCGTTACATGCACAATATAAATGCAAAACATACAAATACGATGTATTTTTGGTACGTTTTTTGTCAATTAAGTCTAGTTTTAATGAAAAATGGTATGTGTAATTAAGCACATACCCATCCATATTTAGGTATAACTTCTACCTGTGTACAAGAAACAAGCTAGGTCATATCACATTGTGTTCCTCCCCTTCTCTTGCATGTGATCTGTTAAGATCATTAAAAGTGTCGATTATGTGATTTTGTATTATTTAAGTCATTAGTGTTTCTTTTGTTAATGTCAAAGTAGTTTGTAATAAGGTATATTATGCTAAAAGAATGAAATAGCATAATTACCAAAGTCTAGGGACTAGATGTGACAAGTTAGGAAAATAAGGAAGGGAAGGAGGCTTCCCTCACTTATAAATACCCCTCTAATCTTCATTAGAGGGGGAGACATTTTAGTAACAAACTCTTTCAAGTTTCCCTCCATTTTATTTCATTTAAAGTTCATTTACTTGTCCTCTCTACTATTCTCCCTATGCATTCATGTACGATATGATTGATTCAAGATTCATGTGACCTATCACAATACTTCATTCATTTGAGGAAAATAAGCTTGAGTACGAAGATGAAGATGAAGTAGAGATAAAGATGATGGGAACCAGAATGGATAAAGAATCTTTGAAGCATAATCTCTATGAGAATGACATAACCTTAAATATTTGTCATAATCTTTCTCTAACTTCAAATCCACCTATCAAACCAAAGGATTCGGGTAGTTTTAGGATGAAGGTAGTAAAACCCTTGACCATTCATACACCACCTTCACCCCACGTGGCATACTTCCATTGA
>BQNB010015698.1:38502-72817 GCA_026074375.1 Tanacetum coccineum | reverse complement strand
GTAGCTTGAACAGTAGAGAAAGAGGGAGAAGGAGTCTGTGTTTTTTTTTTTGATCGACATAAGTGTAAGTGTGTGTGTTATTTGGTTATTAAATGGTGTTGGAGTGGGCTTTTATAAAGGGGAAACTTGGGCTTGGGTTATATAAAAAAAATATTATGGAGTGTTTGGTTTTTTTTTTTTTGGTTTTGTTGGAGGAAATACAAATATAAGAGTGTGTTTGGTTTAGGATTTAGTAGGAGTAAAATATAATAAGGGGGTGTTTGGTTTCTAGTTTTGATGAAGCCTAAAACAAATTAAAAGGGTGTTTGGTTTATATATGTTATAAGGAAGGGTTTATCATTAACTACCATAGATAAAAATATATGCTTTATTTTTATTTTTCTAAAACATTTATACCACAATATTTGTTATTAAAACACGAAGTTAAGATATTAAAAAAATTATAAAAACACTATATTGACGCGGTTTTGGCCAAACGCGAATAAAAGTCAAAAAGTATTAAAATGAAAAATAAATAAGCTCTCGAAGCTAAAATATGGAATTGTTGATTTCTCAAACGTTAAAATCAATAAATTTCCAAAGTCTGATTCGAATTTGACTAGGAACGTGAAATTGCTGAATCGGGTAAAGGTAAAAATAATTTTTTTTACTTAACAGTAAAAATAAGAATAAATTATAATAAATTTATTTACCTGAAAATACGAATTCTCACAACCACAAGCCACTAATCGAGCTTTGTTCTTTAGTATACCTCCCAGTTCGTCTAGTTTCACTTTGTATATCCACTTCAAAGTAATAACCATAACTTTATCTGGTCGGGGTACGAGCTCCCATACTTCAAGACGTTCGAACTCATTGAGTTCTTCTTGCATTGCTTCGATCCAGCAAGCTTGAGTCAAAGCATCTTTATACGTCTTGGGTTCAACAGCAGTGAGGAAAGCATCGTAGTAACAGAAAAGAGCTTGCTCATGTAATTGCAGCCTTGTGGAAACTGGTCTAGCGAGTTCACCGATTATATTTTCAAGTGGATGATCCTTAGTCCATTTGTTATTGTGTTCAGAAATTTGGTGATCGGGAGGCACATTTGTATGAATAGAATCCGACGATGAAGATTGATCAGAAGGAACTTCTAGAATTGGAATACCAAAGTACGGATCATTACCCATATGTGAAACTTCAATATCATGATTGTCTTCTTCAACATCGTTAGGAATGACGGGAGGTTAGGTATCGGGTATTGTTTGAGAGTTACTTGGTGATGGTGTATCTTGGTCAACTGTAGTTGAGGAAGGTGAGCCGGTTGATACAACGGGTACTGGAGCTGCTACTTCATCAATTAGAGCAACGGCTTCAGGGGTTGGGTGATCAACACTAGGTGGGGGATTGAGTAATTCACTGAACAATGGTTGAAACAACATATCCCAGTCAGTTCTCGAAGGTGGTACAAATGGTGTTGAGGGAGGAGGGTTTGGCACGAGTCCTGAACTGTTTGTTATAGGAGTCATCTCATGAAGTGCGGGTCCTGAACTGCTGTGTTCAAAAGCCATCGCAATCAGCTCATCAAAATCTACATGAATTATCTCAATGATTCATCTGGTACGTCGGTTGTAAATTCGAAATACTTTCTTCGTGGGTGCATAACCAATGAAAATACCAATATCAGCCTTTGGTTGTAACTTGCCCAGTAAACTTTCCCAAATTCCTCACTATCATTTGTCGGGATAGCAGAGTGCACCAAATACATGGAAAAATGATAAGTCGGGAGGTTTGTCATGTAAAAGCTCATATGGTGTTTTGCCATGACGAAGACGTACGATGGAACGATTTTGGGTGTAACATGCGGTAGCAACTGCTTCTGCCCATAAGAATAACGAAGCTTTTGCATAAATCAACATTGTGCGGGCAGCTTCAATTAGCGTACGATTACGTCTTTCAACGACACCATTTTGCTGTGGAGAGCGAGCAACAGATGTTTCATGAGAGATGTCAACCTTCTCATAATATTCACGCAAAGTTTGATTAACAAATTCAGTTCCATTATCTGTTTTGATTCTTCGGACAGTCACTTGAGCCGCACTAGATCACTATTGTGGGGGAAACTTAATTATGAAAATCTGGATCTTTCTTCTTTTGACCTTAAAAGTACTTAACCCATGTTGAACGAGAGTAATCACGACAATGACGAGATGTACTTTTTCCATTAACCTTGCGACATGCATTGGCCACAAAGATCCATGATGAATTTTTCTTGGTTGGTGTCTTTAGATTTTGGTTTGGGGTTCTTCTTGCTTTTAGACCATGCAACCAGCTAACTCACAATGGTCCTTTATAAATTTAAGCTTAGGGAAGACCATGAAACAAGACAGTGTCTAGCTTACATGGTTGATTGCACCAAGTTTAGATGAGACAGTCGTCGGTGCCATAGCCAAGACTTAGGTCTTTGAGGCCTTTGACAAGAATACATATGGGAAGGATGCCATCAATCTCTAGAGACAGAGCTGTACATATTATTGGTTTTCATTCGAGATCCAGTTAATAGAATCAACACCTTCTAAATTACCAAATGATAGCAGGTTTGTGATGAAAGCAACCTTCAAGGTTTCGAATCACAAAATTGCCCAACGAATAATAAGTTGTGTCCAAGTCCTTCCACGTAGTAAACCCTTAATATCATAACATTCCCAATCTGATAATCACTATAACCCAATATCTTTACAACATGGTCATTTCTGAATTTAACTGTACCCAAAAACTTATTGACGAAATTGGTGAGCTAAGAGCGATCTTCGGTCATATGCTTGGAGCAACCAGAGTCCAAATACCAGAGAACAATTTGGACGACCTGCATTCATCAAGAGAGGAAGATTGGAAACATCAAAAAACTTAGATCCCCTAAGATTGACGAATTCCTTTTTGTTTGCAGATAACAGATTTAGGAACCTTAAGATGTTGTAACGGGAAACATTAAGTTTTAGAATTTCTAGGTTTCCTTGAGTACAACCAATATTACGAACAGGTTAGATGTTTCATTATCTAGAGCAGTTGGTTCCTAAGGGGACTTCAGTATTATCGTATCCTAGTAAAAAGGGAAGGCATTTCATATATAGTGAAGGTCCGACTGTAGGTCTCCAAGATGTATTCCAATATTGTAAACACCTTTCCTGTTGGTTTCTAAAACTTTTATCTTTGAACTATTCTTAACAGATTTAGATTTATTACGAGGCATTCAATTATTTATAAAATCAAGGAACACACCAAATCTTGATTGGCAGAAGCATGCAACCTTACACTTTTAACACATTTTAGTTCAGAAATTCGCATTAAGCCTGGGGAATGAGCACGTGAGCAGTTCCTTTAGATTCAACAACACAATCTTTTTTTTCAAAACTAGATTTAACTTTCATAGGGTGGGCTTCGACTTTTTTCTTCTAAGTATTACTTGTGTTTTCGAATCTTATCTATTCTTTGTATTGCCTGAAGGCTGTAATCCGCTAGCACTAGTAGACGGTTTTTAATCCTTGTAGAAGACAACATAGGTTTATTAGGAAACTAGGTTTGTTTTTTTTTTTTTTTTCAATTTTTTTTTTTTTTTTTTTTGATGTAGAGGTTGTTTTTGTGATTGTGTTTCCTGAGGATGTGACGGTCTTAGTAAATCTAACTCTTTTGTCCTTGTTCTTTGGGTTACAGGCCACTAATTTTCCATCAGCATTGTTGATACTAGGGCAGGTGTTATGATCGTTTTATAAGCAAACTCCTGATATACTAGGTAATTTTAGCATACCTACATGCTGATTCTAAGGATTGATCTAGTGTATATTTTGATTTAACATGTTCAACTAGATCCCTAAGAATGGTAGCTTCTTCCTGAGTGTGCTTAATATAGGCAGAGTGAGCTGTCTGTTTATTCAACAATTTAGGGGTTATTGGTTCCACATCAATCTTAAGCATCTTGGGATCACTTAGGGTGTTTTGTAACTTCATTATAACTGAGCTTTTCCTTTAAGTTTCCATTTCTGTCATCCTTGAGAGCTATATAATTACCAAAACTTTTTCCTGAAAGACTAGCATTTAAATCAAAAAATTCACATAGACTTTATGGATTGACTTGAATTAATCTAATCATCTCATTTTCTTTTGATCAATACGTATGTTGGTTTAAAATCGAGGCATAGTTCGTTTATAGTCTATTTCAATGCTCATTCTCAGACAATAAAGCTTTGTCACCTATGATCCAATTTCAATGTAAATTGTTTCAATCTCTCTAATTTCATGTTTAATCTTACCTCGTTCTTTTTCCCACTTAGAGAGTTAATCCTCTCTTTCAAATTCTTTATGACCGTGTCTTTCTCTGGGACTGAGCTTCAATTCATTTAAGTCGAACAATTGATAAAACTTGGGAGCACTTGATTCGAAACAGAGTTGTCCCTTTGAAATACTTTCCTGATTAGTTATGTATAACTTTCTAAGGATATGACAATGTTTTTTAGAGTGTTAATACTTTTAAAGAGAGTTTATCGTATAATCTCTTTTTTCAACAAAATCCTTCTTTTTGAGAAGCTCAGTCTCAAGTTTGAGACACTTTTCACATTCATGCACATTCACAGAAGCAATATTCACAGACGAATTCATAATTATGTTCACAATATCTTTGCTCAACACTTGTTCCAAGAGTCGTTTCTTTTGCATTCAAAACTTGATTCGTTTTAGAACTTTAATGTTTTTGACTCTAAAAGATGTTGGTTCACAGGCCTTGTTTCCATTTGATGAACTACATTTTGGACTTCAAAAGTTCATCAACCAAATATTGATTGAATGTGTTAAATAAGTCCTTCAGAGCTTTTACAAATGGAATTATTTCATCCCTAAAACAAGCTTTTGTATGTTCGAACCCCCACGAACCCTCAGTGATAGTTGTGGGTGTGGTTCTTTCTTTGACAACCACGTCAAAACCAGCAAGATGGTGTTTAAGTTTCTTCAAACTTGTATTCACCATGCTGACTTTAGGAAGTTCTTTTGGAACCTCAACTATGGTGGGTCTACTAGAAAGAATGGGTTTTGGAGAATTCATCGAAGTCTGAGATCAAAAAGCTTGTTCAGCAGATAATTCAGTTTGTGGAATAAAGCATGTTTCAAAATCTTTATAAAGTTAGTTAAAGAGCAGCATAATCGACTGGTGTAGTGTTAACTTTCTTTTCAAACATTATGGGATCCTTTGTGGCTAGGTTTGGAGTAGTCTCCTAGAGTACGGATAGGATTCTCGTCTCCTATGGTGGTTGACGAGAATGGGTTACGAAACAAATAACACAAAGAACAGATAGACTATGAGAAAGCTAATATGCAGAAATTAAATCTTACTTGAAAGGATTCAAGCAAGTAGAACTAAGCTAAACTATGATCAACTATTCCCCACGCAACAGCGCCAAAAACTTGATGTGATCGTCGTAAAGACTTCAACACGAAGTTTTACAACTCCCTAGGCAGAGTACCTTACCGTTGTAGTGTAGTATAGGCAAGACTCGGGGGGTTGTTATCGTTCTCTAGGGGAATAGATTGGGAAGGCTTGATCACAGTCTAACAGAATTCTAAGGGTTGAGAGAAGATTATTTTTGTATTTTTATATTTTATGAAAGCAATAAATCATATGTTTGCGAGGTTGGTTTGGTTTTAGCTATTAAACTAAATAATAAACTACGATAATGGTGATAACAATATAATAAAAGATTGTGTTCATTTAATCATGTATTACTCCCTAGATTGCTTCTCCTAGTGTTGTTGCTTTGTCACACTTATGATGATCTATGTAATTATTTTCTAAATCATGAACGAATTACACGAACCCGCCGTCTATTTAATATTCCGTTAAGGCAACACACAAGTAAGGTAGTATGAAGACTATTACAAGGCCCCTAAGAATATATTAAATGCGTTTGAAATATATTAAGAGTGGAACAACCATATAAGGGGCAAGGTAGTATGAAGACTATTACCTTATGGTATCCTTTCTACACAATCATGTTTTCCAAAACATATCAATAGCGATAAAGACAAAAGCTGGTTATCTAAGACCTAACATGCATATTCATCGCAAGAAGCAACACCACTAAGATCTACATCCTAGGTTTCATACAATCATAAATGAACACAATAGAAGGTTTAGCCAAGCATGTTAAAGATAGAGCAAGAACAGATAAGAATCACACAACAAGACATATTGAATGATTAAGATAGTCTTACTTGATTAAAACATGAATCGAAGGAAGTACAATAGGGTTTTGGGGGAATTTTTGAAGAAAGTGCATATAGGGTTGTGAGGCCCTAAAATTGTCTCCTAAACAGCTGCTATCGGAACTAGGGTTCGTCCCTTTCTTTTATCTAAATTTACATATAAAACCTAAAAAAGGATTTTGTATATATAGGAAAAGTGCTGTGACGGCGTCCGTTTTAATCGTGACGCACATATATAGTAGAATATTCTAGTTCTTGGGCGTGGGTCGTGGAGCTAAACATCGTATGAAATGTGTTGACCAATGGTCATGGTGGGATTTGTGACGGCGTCACGTGTATTTTGTGACGCCGTCTCCAGCCTTTGAGTAGAAATTCTTGAGAGATGTTGGTGTAGGTCTGTAGTCTTGTCCGTTTCTTCTCCAAATGAGCCCAAGTCACGTGTATTTCCTCCAAATGCCTTCCAAATGTTGAATACCTGAAAAGGAACGATTAAGTACCTATTTTGGGCATAAATGCACGATTTAGGAGGTTAAACGACCCCGAAAAAGTGTATAAAATGACACCTCATCAACTCTCGAGCGCTACAATTCACAGCATTGTCCATAACTTCTTGCCTAGCATGGCAACGGTCATTAAGGTTGAGAAGTTCAACATCAAGTTGGTTGTCAAGATGACCCCTCTAGGCCGGAAGGGTAATGTTGGATATCTTCAAATGGAAAGCTTTGGCATTTTGAAGCTCAAGGACATCTGTAAGATTTGAAAATAATTAACAAACGATAAGAAATTATGAAAACATAGGCAGAAGCATAATATGATCGGAACAGTTACCTTTTTTTTCATCTCATCGAAAATGGTGAGAGGAAGAGTCATCTTTCGAGCGAGATAGCTTTTCTGGTGAGTAGCTCGGGTTAGAGCACTCTGACCAGCCTGCGCTTGACAGGTGGCTTTGAAGACCCCCTATTGTTATACACTTCCTATCTTTTATCCTCGCCGCAACACTGCCAAGGTGTATCACCAGCTTCTCTTGACGTACTGGAGAACCTCCTGAATCAGCAACATTCTCCACAATCTATTCTGTATTTGCCTTATCCAATGGCTCGGCCTCCACAAGAGGTAGTTCGGTATTGATAGACACAGAAGGAGAACTAGTACCAAAACCAAGAGCAATGCTCCTTAGGAAGGAATGACAAGTCCTCATCATCCTCAGCAAACATAAAGTTCCTGAAAGCCATTTCTACACAAGAAAAACAAACAAATAATATATCAGTAGAGAAGAAGAGATTATTAAGAACATTGAAATAACAAATACCCTTTTCGCCAATGAAGATAGTAGTGCTCACCTTGCTCCCAGGAAGTTTTGAGACCAGCTAAGAAAAGGATTGGATCAGGGAAAGTCCAAACATTGATAGGATATCTACCAAGTCATTGAAAGGAGGGATTTTCATGAATCATATCAGGAAGTTTGTATTTGAAAGATTTTTTGTCCCATCTATTATCTTTAGAAAGCAGCTCGGGATAAGCAACAGGAATGATAGAGTCTTGAACAAAGAATAAGCAACCTTTCCAACCTTCGATACGAGTAATGACCTTGGGTAGAAGATTAGGTATGTGTTTTTCAGGTCTTTTAGCAAAGGTCAGCCACTGAACACCAGGAAACAAATTAAAGAAGCCCCTAAAAAGTTCAACAGTAGGCTCACAGCCATACGCTTTGCACATAACGACAAAGGTAGTAAGTTTGGTGTAGCCAAAGGGATTGAGTCTGGACAAGTGGACCTTAAAGTACTGAAAAACGTCACAGAAAAATTTAGGGAGAGGTAACCTAAGATTGGCAAGGCTAAAACAATGCGTATACAGACCAACGTACCCATCAGGGGTGTCAAATATGGTTTGGTTACGCTTGGGAAGAACCACTTTGTACTCAGAAGGAATGGGGTAGACAGAAAGGAAATCAGAAAACTCTTCCTTTGTAAGAACACATGTTTGTTAACGAATTATATGCTTTGCACTCATAACAGAACAGAGAGGAGTAACGATCTTACCTTTTTAAGTGCTTGAACAAGGCGTAGACTATGGAACAAAGAGGTGCCAGAGGTAAAAAATGGTATGGTTTTTGATTTTAGTATTTATAAGGAATAAATTTACTTTACAATCGTACACGTGTAGGGATGATAAGTCATCCGCATTTCAAACTTTGATAGGGCGTGATTTGACATTCATATTGACCGAGATGCGACTGTTGAGTATTAATCCACTTTAAATCTTAACAAACTCCCTTTAAATAGGGATTAGCATTTAATGCGAACAACACGCGTTATTATCAGGCTTCGATCTCGGGCTTTGATACTTTTTATATTAAAGTCGAAAGCAATGCATCCATAGATGTATGCATCACATTCGACTGGGGGCTTGATGACGTACCCTCCCCTCCGGCTCAAAGGCCTCCCCTTCGAGCTCGAAAGGGATCTAATCCCAATTATACGTAGAAACCTTCTAATAGTTTCTAGTGCCGTAAAACCACCTTTGCGATGGTTACCAGTATGGGAATCCTCCACGCGAAGACCTACAACCTTCGCGGTAAGCAGTATTCGGAAAAATTGAAGGCAGAGGTCAGACTTGGTCAAGTCAAAACCCGCGTTCTCCCTCTCTACCAAGGCTTTCCCGCCAAGGTAGAGATCGTAGTACATTTAATCCTGTAATCCCCTAAAATTATGGAACACCCCCACGACCACCGACTTATGTGCAAGTACTATGTTCCAGGCTATTTCTCACCACCTATAAATAGATGGACATGTACCTCAGGTTTGTTTACGCTCTCAACACTTACTCACATACTTTTTACATACTTATTACTCCCAAAACACATACTTACTCTCACACCAAAGGTGATTCATACGGACACCCCCTACACTTCACTTAACGTAGTATTTTCATTTGTGTTGTCACAAGTTATCTACAGCTTGGAAAGCAGACATACACCCTTAAACTCTTTGATCCCCATCGAAGCTTGGTCATGCCCATATTTGCACAATCACGATCCTACTACATTCTTGCAACATTTTCTTATGTAGGATCGTAAAATGGATCAGTAGAGATTTTAATAACTTGCTAAATCATATCCATACCGCATCGTGACACCAATTAACACCAATTCACAAAAACATTGTTGCCATTTCAAAGCCGTCTAATAAGGAGCCCGAGATAGGAATTAACCGAGGGGTTAGTTTGGGATGCTGAGCTTCTGGATCATGTTTTTAAAGTTCCTATTACTACTGTCAAATGTATCCCTTATGGTTACCGCCTAGCTTTTTCTCAAGCTTTAAAAATAGTTCTTTGCAAAGTGGTTGCCCAATCCGATTATGTTGATGCATGGGTCAGGTTGCTACTTTTTCGAAGATGCACGCTGCAGGTGTATAGGCCCAAGAATAGACAAGAACGTAGGCCTGAGAACAGAAAATCATTGCAACAAAGTTCTATACTTAAGTCACTAGCTACATAGGGGAAATATGATGGTATTACAATGCTAATTAAAAGTATTGTAGATGGTTCCACGTTGGGGTCATTTTGGGTCAAAGGTGGGAGGTTGATTTTCTAGAGGAGGGGAGAATAACAGGCAACACAATCATGTCAAGCAGTTTTCGCAAGGTTGCGGATAGGCAAGTTACGGCAGCAGTGAAAGTGCTATCCTCCTCCGGTGTAACTCCATATTGTGATGATACTATTAAAAGCTTGGAGGCTTAGAATCTTACTAAGCCACCCCATCCATGCTTGCATCACATTTTTTTGAGCTCCCCTTGTAGCAAAGATTGATAGTGTCTTTAGTTGCATTGAATTGTTTCCTAAAGGTAATTCATGTGGGAGAGATGGTTTGAAGGCACAACATATCTTGGATGCATTATATGGAGAGGGGTCTGCTACTGCCACGAATCTCTTAAAGGTCATCACCTCGGTCGCTAATTTATGGTTAGCGAGGAGGTGTCCGCCTATCTTGGCATAGTTTGTCGCATCTGCTCCTCTCACGCCTCTCCTTAAACCAGATAACGGGATTCGACCCATTGCAGTAGGCACTATATGGAGACGTTTTGTTTCTAAGGTTTCCATGAAAGGTGTGGGTTTAAAATGTCAATAGTACTTAGCGATTTTCTATTTGGGGTTCAGAGTGTGGTGTACTTTCTTTTTTGTTGGGGGGGGTTTTTTTTTTTTTTTTTTTTTTTTGGGTTTTTAGTTTTATTTTATTTTTTTTTTGATTTTTGGGGGGTGTTTTTTTTTTATCTTTTTTTTTTTTTTTGGGTAGCACTGAGGCTTTTTACATAGCGTCAATAAGGTGTTGAGTGAATATCATAATGATGGGTCTCTTGCAATGCTTACAAGTACCTATTTTGGGCATAAATGCACGATTTAAGGGGTTAAACGACCCCAAAAAAGTGTATAAAATGACACCTCATCAGTCCTAAACGCCGTATTTGGGATGTATTCCTCACGAACTCTGAGTTGGTGATAACCAGATCTCAGGTCGATTTTAGAGTAGACTCTTGACCCTTGAAGTTGATCAAACAAATCGTCGATTCTCGGAAGTGGTATCGGTTCTTCACATTAAGTTTGTTTAGTTCACGGTAGTCGATACACATCCAAAAAGATCTATCTTTCTTTTTGACAAACAAAACCGGAGCTCCCCAGGGTGAGGAACTAGGTCTTATAAATCCTTTGTCAGAAAGTTCTTGCAACTGAGTGGATAACTCTTGCATTTCGGCTGGTGCTAATTGATACGAGGCTCGTGCTACAGGTGCAGCACCAAGAACTAAGTTGATTTGAAATTCAACTTGTTGAGCAGGTGGTAGTCCAGGCAAGTCCTCTGGAAAGACTTTCGGAAATTCCCATACGATTGGCACATCTTCAAGTCGCTACTCCTCCGACTTGTCCTCAGCCTTCTTGGATGTAACTTGCGCTAGATAAACTTGGCATCCTTTCTGAATATACTTCTGGGTCTTCGTACACGATATGATATTCAGCTTCGACTTACTTCCATCATCACAATCATCACCTCATATTATCAACACCTCATCTCCATAAGGGATACGGACGATTTTCTCGTCACAAACGATCACTGCGTGATACTGCGCTAACCAATCCATACCGATAAGGACGTCGAAACTACCAAGTTCTACGGGCATTAGATCGATGTTAAACGGATGAGCTAATAATCCTAGCGTACAGCCTCTAAGGATAACATTTGTTTTTGAAATTCTTCCATCTGCAAGTTCTACGGCATAACTAGTGTCTAGAGTGGATGGTGCAACATCAAGCAAGGCACTAAAGGTAGACGACACAAAACTCCTATCGGCATCTGAGTCGAATAACATAGAATCATAACAGTTATTGAGAAGGAACGTATCCGTGACGACATTAGAATTGGGGTTTGCTCCTCCTCCGATGGCATAAGCCTTCGTTGTAGCTTCATTGCTCCCAGTCTTGTTTCCAGTCTTGTTCCCATGGTTCTGATTTCTCAACTTAGGACAATCCTTCCTAAAATGTCCCGGCCTTCCACACTTATAACAAACAATACCCGACTGATTCCCAACTGGGGTCCTCTAAGTGTTTGGAACAACAACAGCCGTACAAACCCTAGTCATGTGACCAACCCTCTTACAGTTTCCATACCTCACAGTACACGACCCTTCATGGTGCAACTTGCACTTGTTGCAGTAGGGGAGAGACCCAACATACCCCTTTCTCTCATTGCTTCCTGATAACATCAAATATTTAATACTTTTTGGTGGCAACATACCCCTAAAAATACCTGCAATGTTTCACTAACACTAGAAAACGAGATATTTTTTGTTATTTTGTAGTTTTCAGGTGAAATGCAGGAAAGTGACAAGAAACAAGGGAAAAAGGACTTAAAGTGTAAATTCTGAAGAATGTTACAGCGTAACACTAAAAATGGTTACGTCGTAACATAAATTAAGCAAGTACGAAGATCAAGGAAGACTTTACGGCGTAACAACATATCTAATTACGCCGTAACCTTATATTTGGAAGGAAATCTCATCAAAGTTATAGTTACGACGTAACACCTTATCCAGTTACGCCGTAACCATGAAGATCCACAAATATGGAATGAAGATCACGTACATATGGAAGTTATATGAAGGTTACGGCGTAACACCATATCTGGTTACACCGTAACAGCTGCTTAAATATGGAATGCCGTGTATGATGGTTACGCCGTAACACCTTTACTGGTTACGCCGTAACAGATTCGATATCTATAAATAGAGGTCTCATTCAACCTATTCCGACATCACTTCCTCTACAGCCAATTGGAGATGCGATAAAGGCTTCCAACCTTCGAAGAATTCCACCTGGAGTCCAAGAGAGATCACACTTTACTTACTTTTTGTATTTAATCGTTCAAAATACGAATCCTATAAGAATTATGAGTTTTCAATATATGATATTGTCTATCTCTTACTGTGTTTCCGTTACCATGAGTGTCTAAGTACTTAAAGTGCTGGCCTAGTTATGAATTTACTCTTGTTATGATTGTTTCCTGTTAAATTATGGTTTTGTTAGATATTTCTTGACTATCGTGTAACCCTGGGTTTTGGTAGTACGGGTGGTTTGGACCTAGCTGCCCCATTAATAGATTACCTTATCATGATGGGATCCAATGGGTACTAGGGAGGATCACTAACTCCTTACCTGGTGTAGGAACTGATCGGTCACCGCACTTATCACTCAATACTTAAAAAGGACAGAAACTCTTTCAAATAGGGTTAATAATCTTTATAGGTTATTAGATATGTTTTGGGAATAGTTAGGATTAATCACTGCAACCTGGATAACCTACCTCCCAGATGATTCGGGATTGATTCAGAATCGCAGGGAGTATAGGATAGACTGTATACGCACATTCAAGTCTATCGACCTTAGAAACCAGTAATGAAACCATAGTTTAACATTGCACGTGAAATTGTCTTCATAACAATAGTAATGAAGTAACTAGATTAGCACGTTTTCTCTCTTGATATCTCCTACCCTTTTACTTTCAGTTATTTATTTTTATTGTTCTTTTAATTTTAATTTAAATCAACTCAAAACCATTTTCAAAACGTGACACTTCAAATTAAAACTAATTACACCTTAGCTCTTGGGACGACCTCGGATTTACCATTCTATACTACCCACAATCGGGTTCTCTGCCCGTTAGTGCGTCGTTAGGTAGATCGAGTTTTATAAATTTAAAACTTGATAAAAATATATTTTAAAAGAAAATACGCATCAAGTTTTTGGCGTCGCTGCCGAGGAGCTAAAAATTAGTATTAATTTGAATTTTTGCAATTATGTCTTATCTCACTTCGATCTATTCTATAGGAAACATCATGGATGGGGTTAACATTGAAGATCTCACCATTGAACAGTATTTTAGGCTGACACAAAAAAGCCAGACATAAAAAAAGATTGAAGATATGACTATCGCCGAGTACGTGGAATACGAGAAGAAGATGAATGGGAACCACATCAGCAATACTAAATCATATCTTCCTACCTATTTTAGCAAAAGCGCACCAACCCATGACCCAATCCGGGAATTTGCTCACTACTTTGGTCCTAACCAACCAAGCACTGAGTCCGATTGTGATTCAGAAGATATGGAGGATGAGGTTGAATACATGACCGACGATGAAGTAGTCATGAGTGATCAAGAGGAAAGTAACCATGGGTATACTCAGAACATCCAACACTTTAAAGAAAAGGATGATGTTGACAAATGGTTGAACGCTGAAATAACAAAACACATGAGTATACAGGGAGTAGAAAATACGGAGGATGCCTTAATTAACATTATTAAGTCCATCAAAAAGGAGATGCAAGATGATATCATGTAAAAGCAAATTGAAGCCTCGAAAGCTAGCATAGGTAACGAAACATCTCCCATCGCCAGTAATGAAGTAGACACTAATGATGACAACACTTCCACTACTACGCCTTGTCTGCTACCCAAGGAACTGAGCCCCGGAAGTTTTCTTCTTCCTTTTAATATTAATAACCATAGTCTTTATGCTATCACCACATTAGACGCTAAGGATAACATCATACCCCTGAATGTATATGAATACCTTGGTTTAGATGAATTCAGAGGTGCAGGTATAGTAGAAAACACCACATGAACTAATGAGCCCCTAGGAACTATCGATATCTTGGTAAAATGACGTTAGAATTTCTGTGTAATTTCGTTATAAAAATGGAAGATTTAGAGAATTTGGATGAACAACGCCATTTAACGAAAGTAATGGAGGAAAGTTTCGTGTAGGACCACCTGGATACTACACTAAGATTGATAATCGGTGCCACCCGGTATGGCTGGATAGGCAGCAAAGAGGTAGTTGAATTATTGGGCTTATTGCAAGGAGGAATCTGCTCGATAGAAGGGTCGAAATGGAGGGCGTGGATGAAAAAGCATTATAGAATATTGTTGGGGGGGGGGGGGGGGGGGGGGGGAGTTATACTAGGAACCAAAGCGCCTCGCTTAAAAATTTAGAAACACAAATTGAACAATTAACTAAGGAAATTCGTTCTGATAAAACCCTTGATTCATCCTCAGAACAAATTAAAACAATTACTGCTGATCAGGAAACATCTGGGCTCAACAAACTCCATGGAGTATCCTTCATATGAGATCCTGAAAGTGATGCTACTGAAGTTTTACAACACCAACTGCCACGTAAAGAGTTAAATCCAGGAAACTTCACACTCCCCTGCACGATCGATAAATTTAATTTTTATGCCATGGCTGACTTAGGGGCTAGTATTAATGTAATGCCTAGGAGTATATTTGAACACTTGCATCTTACCAATTTAAGGAAAACAAATATGCTTTGTGAAATGGCAGATATGTCTAAAAAAGCATCCCTGAGAATAGTTGAAAACGTCTTAGTTAAGATTGGTAAATTCTTATTCCTTTCTGATTTCGTAATCATTGACAACACCCCTTCTGAAACTACAATTCTAGGAAGACCCTTTTTGGCTACCATCCGTGCAGAAATAGATGTCTTCGCTGGAAAAATATCCTTAGGAATTAATGAAGATAGAATAAGTTTTGATTCGTATACTTATGTATACGAATCCTAGTGAAAGAATTTTCATGGTTAGACCCCAATCCCCTGCACAGAGTAATAATCAAATCGATTATGAAGAGTCAGGTAACTGGGACAATAGGTCCCCTAACTTAGATGATCGGGAGCCTAAGAAACAGAAAATTAAATTAGATAAGAATGTTCCTAGAGCACACTTCTGTAGCCCTATAAAACAGAATATCAAAGAACAAACCAAAATGTGGCCATCTTGTGATCCCGACAAAAAAATGTGTGATGGTGGGGTAGAAATCTGTGGGGTATCTAAAACTGAGAATTTAAGGTTTTGGTACTGCAACTCTGATAATGAGAGAAGAAATATATAAGGAAAAGGACTATCCTTTCCTGATTTCCTCTTAGCTAAATACGGGAAAAGCCAAACCGATGCCTTGATTTGGGACATTAGATATGCAAGAGGAAAATGAGCAGCTACCTATAAGGCCACGTCCATGCAACTATTCATTTGAGGAATGGCTTGATTTTAGGATAGGACATAACAACCTACATGAATCCGACCGTGAATTTATTTTCAATAAATGGATTTTGGATAGTTACGATGTTGAGGAGGAGTATGCTAGGGAGATTGGTGATCCATATACCAGGAGATTTGATGAATATAACAGGGTGTTAAAAAATGAGATTGGACATTTATTAAATGAGTATATTTTAAGAATAGGAAAGAAGAGGTATGTCCTGGATGATGTATGGGAAAAATGTCAACAAAACTACAAGAAAACTAATGAAGCGTGGCATGACGAGGCATACGAGGAAGATGAAATGTTGCGCATTGGGGACGAGAAGACCGACTACAATCTACCTTATGTTAACATTGAAACGTTTGAAGTAAAAAAATATTCTTTTAAAGGAGGACGTAGTTTTATTTGTATTACTGATCATAAAGATGAAGCCCTACCATTAAGACGTGTGAATGGAGCACGATTTAAGGCTATGATTAGGAAAGAATTAGAGGGCCATAAGTATGTTCACGAAGTTACGTAGAATGAGCATGAGTCTAACTTAAAGACTCATTAATAAATAAAAGTGGTTGTCGGGAGACAACCCGTCTTTTATTTAATGAAATTTCTTTTTTGCATTAGTTGGTTTGCATGTTTCTTACTTTGTTTTGCAGGATCTAGAAGCTAGGAGACAATTATCGAGACCGGCTCGACTCATAATCATGTGGTAACTTTGCTAAAATTGCAGTAGTTACGGCGTAACCACTACAGTTACGACATAACCCATTTCAAGGTTACGCCGTAACACCTTAAAAACTTAAAAATTTTACCATTTGATTACGACGTAACCACTATGGTTACGCCGTAACCTCCTTCTGAAATCTTAAAATTTAAGTTTTAAACATGTCTAAACCTTGTATACGTAAATGAACTTTGTGAATATGTTCTCTGGAAGCCCTCACGAGACTAAACTCGTCCACTTGGGCCACCAAGTGGTTTAAAAGGCTTGTTGCATATGCTAAATGCAACCGTGATTCTTACGAAAGTGAGTTAGGTTTGTATTTCCTATACCTTTCATAATTCTTATAGAATGGTTTTATGCTTTGGTTTGTTTCTGTGATCACGGGGGATAAAGAGCTTGCTGGAAGACGGAGATATAGATTTCTGCCAAATTTCAAATTTCAAAGCAATGCTTAGGGAGTTTCTTGTCTTAATTATACTCTTTTCTTATTATTTCATTTCCTTAATGCACAATAGGGACATTGTACAAATCAAGTGGGGGGATGGGAGTAAAATTAATACTTGATGTATGTTTTGCCTTTGATTTTCTAGTTTTCTTTGAAAATTATGCCAATTTTAAAATTTTTGATAAATTTTTCTTAAATAAACTAGAATTAATCTTTGCCGAATGCACATTATCCTTTATTATTACTTGGTGAGATTTAAGCCTAATATTCCATTTCCATCATATTATTAAAAAATCCACTAAAATATTGAGTGTGCTGGTAGTATTGTAGACTTTAGAACTTGGCCTGTACATCATTTCGAGACCTAATTGATTAGCAAGAATAGATAGTTTAAGAAGAAAACACTTAGAAAATCACCCAAATAGCCTATATGTGTGCGTTTATTGACTTGTTACACTGACTTGTCGACTTCTCGTGATAAACCCTTATGTTGCACTCATTATTTGTGCAAGATACCCTTAGATCACCCATGTTAAACCAATCTATGTTTTCAACCTACTCTATATGTTTTATTACACCATTTCACCTTAGCCTACCCTGTAGTCTTTATTTCCTTTGTGTTGAAATCTATGGCTACTTAAGTCTATGGTTCGGGGGAATGAGAACGAGAATTATATACTTTCGTGGAAGACCAATCAATTATGATCTATCAAGACCCCCTTGTACCACCACTTTCGACATTGTGTATCTCAATTGGGGGGATGTACATGTAATATCGAATATTGCAGGGGCAATAATTAAAGATATAAACCCCTGTAGCATTTGCATATTTACCATGAAGAAAAGAGGGTGCAACAAAAGGCCACCCATGTTCTAAAAATGTAAAGATGGTGCAAAATAAAATAAAAAATGGAGCTAGTAGCCCATAATTGCACCAAAACATCTTTGTAAAATAGAGTTAGTAGCCCATTATTACACTAAGTCATACCAATACTTATGAAGAATGGAGCTAGTAGCCCATTATTGAAGATCAGATTTTCAGACTTTGACTCTTGGACCCATGGATGGACAGTAGCTAGTCATGACAACCTTAGATTACTTTAGACTATTTGTTTTGTGTTTTTACATTATCAACCATTAAATGTGTATCCCATGTCTATCCTAACCCTTAATCACCCTTTAAACCATAATACCCTTGTTGCCTTTGAGAGTTATTTAGACCCTAATTCTAACTGGTGCAGACTTGTGTACTTTCCAAGCTTATGATAGAATACATGCTATGACTATGCAATTGAGCGATCACCCCGAAAATGAAACACTTAGACTAGTGGAGAGCTGAGTGACTTTTTATCCCCTTTTCGTGAAGTGTTCGGGTTTGATGTTTTCTAGCATAAGAGGTTTATAAATTCATTTCTTGAAGTATTTCTCGAGAAATCTTTTTATGAAATGTTTTAACAGGTCTCGCTTGAGGGCAAGTAGAAGTCAAGTGGGATAACATCAAATATTTAATACTTTTTGGTGGCAAAATACCCCTTAAAATACCTGTAAATGTTTCACTAACACTCGAAAACGATATATTTTCTATTGTTTTGTAGTTTTCAGGTGAAATGCAGGAAAGTAACAAGAAACAAGAGAAAAGGGACTTAAAGTGTAAATTCTGAAGAATGGTTACGCCGTAACATAAATTAAGCAAGTACAAAGATCAAGGAAGACTTTACGGCGTAACACCATATCTAGTTACGTCGTAACCTTATATTTGGAAGGAAATATCGTCAAAGTTATAGTTACGGCGTAACACCTTATCCAGTTACGCCGTAACCATGAAGAGACACAAATATGGAATGAAGATCACATACATATGTAAGTTATATGAAGGTTATGGCGTAACACCATATCTGGGTACGCCGTAATAGCTTCTTAATTATGAAATGCCGTGTAAGTTGGTTACGGCGTAACACCTTTATTGGCTACGCCGTAACAGGTTTGATATCTATAAATAGAGGCCTTATTTAAGTTATTCTGACATCACTTCCTCCACAGCCAATTGGGTAGGCGACAAAGGCTTCTAACCTTTGGAGAATTCCACCTGGAGTCCAAGGGAGATCACACTTTACTTACTTTTTGTATTTAATCATTCAAAATACGAATATTGTAAGAATTATGAGTTTTCAATATATGATTTCTTCTATCTCTGACTGTGTCTCCGTTACCATGAGCGGCTCTCAAAATAGAATACCGTAATGATTATGAGTTTTCATTTTATGATTTCTTCTCATATCTTACTGTAGTTACTCACTATTACCATGAGCGACTAAGACTTAAAGTGTTGGGCCTAGTTATGTAATTAATTTTGTTTTGATTGTCTTCCTTGTTAAATTTTGGTTCTTGTTAGATTATTCACTTGACTTATCATGTAACCTGGGTTTTAGGTAGTACAGGTGGGTTTGACCTAGCTTTACTTATTAACTGATTTATCTTTTATGAAAGGGAATCCAATGGGTATGAGGGACGATCACTAACTCCTCTTCCTAGTGTAGGAATGACCGCGTAGTACATATCTCTAAATACTTAAAAAAAAACACATGAACTCTTTAGAGGGGTGTTAATCTTTTAGGTTATTAGTTATTGTTTTGGGAAATAGTTAGATTAATCATTTCTAACATGAGCATAACCTACCTCCTAGATGATGCAGGACGATCAGAATCGCAAGGCGTTATAGGATAGACGTATTTGCACATCAAGTATGTCGACCCTTGAATTCAGTAATGAAACCATAGTTTGACATTGCATAAGAAATTGTCTTGTTTTCTCCTATCCTATTTACTTTTTGTTGTTTACTTTTATTGTTTATTTATTTTTTTTAATCAAAACCAAAAAACTATTTTCAAAATGTGACACTTCAATTAAAAATAATTAACTTAGCTCTTGGGTACGACTTGGAAATTTTACCATTCTATACTACCCACGATCGGGTTCTCTGCCCGTTAGTGCGTGGTTAGGTAGATCGAGTTATATAAATTTAATACTTGATAAAAATATAGTTTAAAAGAAAATACGCATCAAGTGTTTAGTGCAGCAGGGGCAATATTGATAAAGGGGGTAAATGTAGTAGGCACAAAGCTTTTCTCGGCACCCAAATCAAATAAGATACTAGCGTAGTAATCGTTAAGTAAGAATTTACTAGTGACCATGTTCGAATTCTTCTGAGGTTCTTCTGTCCTCATTACATATGCTCTTCCACGAGCACCTTCATTTTGTTGATCCTTCCTCTTAGGGTACTTATCCCGGTAATGACCCTTTTCCCCACATCCAAAGCATGTCCCATTCTGTAGGGAGTTGCCACCTATTGCTGGAGTCCTAGCTCTATAGTCTTTTTGTTGATGACTGGCTCTCTGACACTTTCTGCATTTGGGAGGATGTTGACTATTATGGTGCAACTTGCATCTGTTGTACCATGGTAGATTTCCAGCATAACCTCTACCCTCAGGTGGGGTTGCCACATAAGCTTTTGTAGCTTCTTGCCTTCTGTTTTGCAGGTGGTGGTGGGTGTTGTTGTTGCGGTTGTTGTTGTTCCTTAGATGTTCTTCCTATTTTCTTGTTTTGCTTTCCCTAATTCTTGTGGCCTTAGCCTGAACTGCTTGTTCAACCAACTCACGAGCTATATTGATAGCCTCATGAATATTGGCAGGCTTAGAAGAGGTCACATTCCATTTGACTCTCTCAAGAAGTCCCCGAACATAGCGTTTAATCTTCTTGCTTTCAGGCGTAACCAAATTAGGATACATCACTGCTAGTTCATGAAAATGATTATTATACCCTTCGATGTCTACCCCTTTCATGGTAAGCATCCACAGTTCCTACTCCATCCTTTGAATTTCGGTCCCCGGGCAGTATTCAGCCGTCATCATGGTCTTCAATTCACTCCATGGAATTTTTTTCATTGCTGTGATCCCCAAAGAATGGACATTTCCATTCCACCATGTTAATGTACTCCCTTTAAGGGTACACACAACAAATTTTACCTTATCCTCCTTAGCACACTTACTGATTTCAAACACTGATTTCATCTTCTCAAACCAGTGAGTTAGTCTAACAACCCCTTCAGTTTCGTTGAATGAATGAGGCTTACAATTCAAGAAAGTTTTGAACGAGCACCTTTGTACTTCAGGTGCAGCAGCTCCTCTAGCGTTCTCTGGTCCTGATCCTCTAGCGTTCTCTGGTCTTGCTCCTCTAATATTCTCTGTTCCTGCTCCTCCAGCATTCTCTGGTCCTACTCCTCTAGCATTCTCTGGTCCTGCTCCTCCAGCATTCTCTGGTCCTGCTCCTCTAGCATTTCCATCATTAGCCTGATTTCGCTCGTACTCAGCCACTGCTTCAGCTACTCGGTTGGCTACGAGGCTTTCCACAGCTCTGTGCTTCAATCTCCTTGGTGGCATGGTTCTATCAACAACACAAATACACAATTCAATAAGAATTTGTAAAAGTATACAAGGTTGAGATATACGATAAAAATAAAGAAATGAGATAGAATGTGAATAAAACAATCATGATAACTAATGATACTTCATTAAGCAACATAGATTCCATTACAATATAAGATAAGTTTTAAATAAGCAGTGATGTTTACAAAAGATGACAAACTTACACCTGGCAGCGTAACGCCAACTAACTGGTACTATTAGTTTAGTGGTAATACAAAAGTCCTACACTATAAAACATAATAGTAAATATACTGGGGGCCATCAGGTGATCCCCGTGAACCTGGTGGTCGAGACACTCCATAAACTGCCAACACATCAATAGTCTTACTAGGGCGTGCCTCCACATTACCCCCTTCCAACATCTTAGTCACCCTAACTTACAGACTGAAGAATTCTCTCTTAATCCTGTCTTAACTCATAGCTGCCAAGGTGCTACTAACCTCCAGTGAATCCATACGTCTCCTCAACCTACAGTTCTCCTCTTGTAATGCTAAGACCTAATCACTTGTCCTAGTAGCATCTCTCTCAATAAAACCTAAGTCAACATCATTGGTATTCATACGCCTCTCAATCCTACAGACTCCAAAATGAGTAGCAGCAATCTCAGTCTGGTGGGTCCTCATACCCTGCTCTAAAACTATAACACTGCAATAAATAGACTTAGTGTCCTCTCTCAACCTCTTATCCTTACGGCCCAAAAGGTGTGGTGGAAGTGAAGACACAAACGATGGTCCTCCCACCTCGAACGTGCTGCCAGAAGGTGGCATCCACACAGTCCTGTCAGTAGTAACCGGAGCTTCAGAGTTAAAATCTGATGAAGACTCTAACAATGGTGGAGGTGTAATGGGCGACACTCTAATGATCTCCTTAGGCCCCTCCTGGAGCTCCTATTCGGGCTCCTCTTCCGGCTTCTTGAGGTCATAAGTCGGGTTATCCTCCGAGAAATCAAACACATGGTCGGGAGACAATGGCTCGGCCATGATGCTCTAAAAATAAAATGAAAATTCATAAATAATAAGTATATATTATTTAAATATTTATAAAATAAGAATTTTAAAAATTCAACAGTAATGCTTTTATAAATAAGCATAAGAAATCAAAAATAGTCAATATTTATATTATTTATCTTTAGATAAATAAATAGCGATACACTTAAAGGATAGTAGTAAGAGATCGAGAAAAAAGGTCGAGTGTTATATAAATATCCTTCATATAATATCAACAATAAAAGTCGAGGGAGTAAAAAGAAAATCAAAGAGTATGCGCACGCAGATATCGGATAAACGATGAAAGACTCTAAATTTTGAAAAATAGTTATAGTCTAGGTTTTGAAAACGACCCAGTTCTCTATAACCTTGGCTATTGATACCAATCTGTCACACCCCCATAATCTGATAGCAACAAAAAGGTAACGGAGGGTATGACTTCATAGCACAATGGACAAGTCATAGGAAACGACCTCAAAAGAGACATTTTAAAATAAGTTTCACATTCAATACATGAAATATCAGAGTTTTGCAAATAAGGTCCCATAAGTTTCAAAATGACACAAGTGTTTAAAATCATAAATAAAGTTTAGATAAAGTTTTTATCGAATGCGAAATAACAACAAAGTCTTCAAATTTTGATATCCGCGCAATCTCCCCTCCAAGCAATCATACCTTAAAGACCTAAGATTAAAACATGCTAAAACAGTTAACAAAATTATTGATAACACTCCAAATATACATAAATTATCTCCCGCTAATATGTAAATTATCTATATAAATATGTTAAATATCGTGTGATTAGGTACTTATTTGTGTAACAGTTGTTTCGGGACCAAAGATCATGAAAAGGACTAAATACGCAAAAGATATTCGTTAAATGGACTAACGACCGTTAGAAGAAGGATCTAGAAGTGAAAGAAGGAAGTATTAAATGATAAAGGTCAAAGTGCGGCACACATGTTCTAAAAGTACGACATACTTTTAGACACGAAACGAGAAAATTGAATGCTAAGGAAAAGTACGATGCACTTTCTTATAAAGTGCGGCGCACTTCAACCTACAGTTATACAAATAATTTAAAATTGGCATTGATGATGGTGGCTCTTCACTTATCTTTTACCCATATCTTGAGCTGTTTGAAGGCTCTAAAAGGAGGCTTTGGCCAGGTTTTTTTAACACACACAACAAAAAACAATCACTATAATCAAGAGAAAGGAAGGAAAAAGGAATTTAGGAAATTGTTGAACATGTTTTTAGAGTTCATCAAGTTTCTAGGTTTTGTTCATCCAAGGAAGTTGTAATCGAAGCTAAGGAGGGCTGTGACAGAGTACTAAGTAGTTTAGAGTAGAATTTCCGGGTTTCATATAGTTTTCGTTTGGGAAAACTCTTGTAAAAACACCATCTTTTGCTTGTGAAATTGGTAAAATCTTGTTAATCTTCTTGAATATGATGTTTACTGAATTTAACATGCTTGTTATGTGTTTCTTTGATCTTAATATGGAGTAGTCATATCATGTTTATTTAGGAGTTATGAGGATAATATAGATTAAACTTGGATAACTAATGATTTTTTGGTAAATAGTAAATATGAACTTGATGTTTATACACTCGGATCCTTGATCATCATTTGGTCACTCGTTCAGCTCGGATGTAGGTCGAAAGACTCATACTCAGTGTTTGATTTTGAGGTGTTTGTCTATGACAACTCGGTATTGACTTTGTGAGGATTAGTCAATAAAATGATCATCATCCCAAGTATATAAGTGTTTAATGCTCACCCTCATGTCTAACGAACTTTGTTGAGCAAGTTTATATTTGTTATTTCCAAACGCGAATCAATCTTAAAGCATTTTTCATAATAAAGATTAAAGGCCAAAAGGATTCTTCATTATGGTAAATAGATAATCTTTAAAGTAAACTACCCGTTTATTCATCCGATTATACTTAAATTCATGGACTCTTTATTATCCCAGGTTTATCCTTCATTACTCTTGTCTCCCAAATAAATATCTCTTTTATAATCTTGAAATCCATGTTACTTTTAGCTTTAGATTCATGAAAAATCTTAAAGATAACATTTTGCAAAACTAATAAACTTTTTCATAAACACCAATCCCGTGGAACGACCTGGTCTTATCCTAAATCTATACTATAAACGGGGGTTATACTTTACCCATGTGTTAGTTGGAAATCAGTTAAAACTAGTATTATAAATTTGAAGCTTTATTAACACATCAAAAGTTTTTGACGCCGCTGCCAGGGATTGAATTGTTTCTTGTTTAAGTATTTCATGTTTTGCAAAGCAAAATTTACTACCCCGTCGTACAGTTTTCTGGAAAACTGACCCAAAAAATCATTTTACTACAGAAAGTACGACACACTTTAATAAAGTACGCTGGTTTTTCTAGAAAATTTCCAAAGTACGCCGCACTCGTAACCAAGTATGACACACTTTCTGGCAAATTTTGAAAAATGGATATAAATTCGACCCAAAACACCCACCCAATCTTTCTAACATTTAAATTTACTTATGAGAACATAAGGATTACGTCCTTTTGATCTTATTTGCTGGATTTACATGTTTGTACAACTTGTATGTTAAAACAAAAAAATAAAAAAAAATCTTTTCATATGCTAAGCTTGAATCTTTTCTTGATGCTATTTCTACATTTCTTACCTGTTATTTGCTTATTTATGAATGCATTAATAATTACAATAATGGTTATGTTAATCAAATTAACAAAAAACTTATCATGAATGCTTTAAATGATTATGTGACAGTTTTAAATGAAGTAAGTTATGAACATATGATTAATACCTATTTTAATGATTACTTGAACACAACTATTTATGATGAAAAACTTATAAATACAAAAATAAGGAGTTATAGTAAAATTAATCACATGAATAAATATGGAGTAATGACTATGGATAAAATAACTTTACTTGATTATTATGATAAATTCAATGTTAAAAATAATAATTGTATAATTAAAAATCTGGAAATAAAGAGTTCTATACAATCTGTAACTAGAAAACACAAAAGTACGCCACACTTTTTACAAAGTACGACGCATTTGAAAAAACAAGGCAAGTACGCCGCACTTGTTTCCGCACTTACAGGTCTGAGAGATTACAGAAGCTTCATAACTTGTTTACTATGCAGAAACCGTTCAAATTTTCCACTTGTGAATGCTTACTAATGCTATTTAAGTATGAAACATCACTTATGTTTGCTTGTACTAACCAACTGATGTTTATTTTGATGTTTTGTAATATTAAGATAGAAATGGACCTAAACATGAGCATTGGTCAATTATGCTTAGGAGAGTTCAACCAAGGTTCTGTGGTTGAAGGTATTGAGAATAAGGAGCAACGGGAACGACCTGAGTTCCAAGACACAACTAGTAGTGGGCAAGAGAAAGAAGCTAAAGTCTTTACTTTCTATAGGATGGAAAAAGAAGCTGAACGTTATTTCACACCACGTTATATGGGCGGATTACGCACTTATGATGGAGAAATTAACTTAAAGTATGAGAAAAACTTGATCTCAAACAAGTTCGCGGTCAAGTCGTGTTTGGAATACGATGAGAAAAATGGAGAAAAGCTAGTGAAAAGAGTGTTGTTGGTTTCTCTAAAAGGGGAATTTTATTTTGTAAAATTCATAGTAAATCCTAAGGAGGAGGATGTTGAGCCAAGTGTGATACTTGGTAGATCGTTCATTAGACTCGCAAAAGGAATTGCTGATTTTGGAAATGGAGTTATTACAATACATCCCGAACTCGATCCATTCTTGGACAACTTTGAAGAAACCGAAAAGTTTGAAGATGACTTTTCTGGAGGCATTTGCTTGATATAGATAATGGAAACACACCATAAATCAACGAAGCTGGTATGCCACCATTAGTTTGTAAAATGGGAAAAAGCTAGAGGAACAAGAAAAGAGCACTCGAGAATTTCTAGTTATACTATACTGATGTGGGCCCGTTAATGTCTAATAGAAAACCCTTGACACAGGAAGAAGCTGCCTAGGAGGCACTGGCTATTGATATCTGCAAAAGAATTTCCATACTTGAGGAAGAAAGACCCGTGATTGAGACTATGACATATAGTATGTACAAGAAGATACTGGATGGAATTGTTATGGATAAGATTAAGCTATATGGAGAAATTAAGAAAGAAGAAGAAGAAGCAAGTAAGCAGGTTAAAGGAGAAGCATTACAGGAGAAAGAGGATCCTGGAGTGTTTATTATCTCGATTCGACTGGAAGCGAAAATCGACCTTAATGCCTTAGTAGACACCAGCTCGGACATAAATGTCATGGCATACCGAATCTACGCGAAACTAGGTAGAGAGGAGGTGAAAAAAGTCAACCGGGTAATTACCATGCTAAACCATTCAAAGGCAGAAACTATAGGAGTTCTGAAGGATGTTCTGTGCCAAGTGGGAGTTACCACTATCATTGTGAAATTTCTCATCCTAGATATGCGTATTGATAGAGACTCACCCATACTTGTTGGTAGAGGATTTTTATATACCTGTGGTAGCATACTAAACACCAGAGATAGGATTACATCCATTTTCGATAGAGTCTACCATTAGACATTCCGTGCAACTAAGACTAGTCTGAACACTAAAGAGAGTGACGGTGATGATGAAGAAGACTATGGCATCCAGAGGAACAGTTTTGGAGCACCAATGTATGGACCAAAGCCTGCTAAGTATCTGAATTGTAACGATCCGATGGACCAAGCTATAGCACTGTAGGAAGTCATAAATTCGTTCAAAAAAATTTGTATATGAAAAAAAGCTATAGGTTTTCTTGGATCTTTACCTGTACCACTATAGCATATGGAATGGAAACCAGATTATAAAGGGAATTTCCGTAAGAAAGAAGAAGGGGATAGACATTGGCATGCTGAAATTAGATTAACAGACCCCTACGAAAATGTGTATGACCAAGGTTCAAAACTAAGCCAACAAAAAGGAAACTGTCAAAGTATCATAAGTTGAGTACTGTGATGTCACTTAACTGGTTCCTAGAATAAAAAATCACTATGATTGAAATAAAGGAGCACTTTTCGTACTCCCTCAAATTTTACTTTCTTATGTTTAAAATTTATGTTTAGTATGTTTAAATCAAAGCTATGTAATATTTGGTTTTATTATCAGTGAAAATAAGTTTCTATGAAATATTTAGTGAAATTATATGTTATTATCAAAATTCTACTATTGTACAATAGCTGAGAAAACTTTTTCTAAGAAGTACGCTGCACTTCTTATGAAGTGCGCCGCACTCTTGAGCGGGAAACAAACAAATAGTATATTTTCCATATTTAAAATTCAGTCTAAATTATAAAAACTCTTTTATTTATTTCTTGTCAAGTGTGATATGCCTTGATTGGCAGCTAAACTATTTTGTACTATCATTTCTACTATAAACACTTTAGTTTATTATATATGTTTGTGTTTGTATTGTGTGGTTTTTTGTGAATTATTATTACAGAATTAACAAGTAAAAGACCGTAAGAATTCATGTACGAAGACTATATCTTCAGTTTTGTATAATCTGATGAAATCATAAAACAAGGAAAGTATTACCTTATGATTCATTTTTCTCATTCATCTGTTTATATATATATATTTCTATATATATTATATTGTATATATATATATATATATATATATATATATATATATGTTCTAACAAAAATAAATAAATAAATAAAATTAAAAACTTTAAAATAAATCATTTCGATTGATCACAATAAGCAAATCTGACTCTGGATTGATAACATTACTAGCATATTTTTCCTACTACCCCAAAAAGTGTAAGATTTAGATCTTAAGGAATTCGGGTATCCATCTTTGATACCTAAGATAATTTTTACCTTTAGCTTTCTCGAGTTAAGGTTTGAATGCAATTGCAAGTGTCTCATTCGTCGTTACGGCTATGTATTTGTAGTTTGTCGCCTTTTCTGAATTATTGGTACCGGTTAAAAATTATATGTGTGTGCCGGTAATTTGTTAATTCTAGAAATTGCACTTGAAATCTTTACAAGACCGCAGTAAGATCATGTCCGTGTGGTATAGACATTTAACTGATTAAGAGGATATATAAAAATGTAAAAATATAAATATGAATAAACATTGTCAAAAAGTTTTCGGATTCAATTATCTAAAATTTTATCCGTACGTATTGAGGCGCGTAAACGCTGGTATTGCTATTATAATAAAGTTGGAAGGTTGAAAACTTCTAAGTTCGTTTGAAATAGTATGCTTATCATAAGTATGGGGGAAAGCAAGTTTCCCCCAAATGAGAAGTTATATTGAAAAAAAAGAGAAAAAGGAATAAGGCAAAAGTAAGCCAAAAAGGAAAGGAAAAGTCAGAGAAATTACGGATAATATGGATTATAATTCTATCATAAAACCTTTTTGATAATATAAAACCTAAAAATACTAATAGTAACCTCTTTTGATGTTTACCTTTGGTGCTTACGCCTTGTCGGTGCAGTTTAGTTTCTCATACAAGCCTGTGGTAATTTGAACATTTTATGACTAGTCATTTGAGTGACTTACATATATCATTTACTTCACTAAATTGAGCGAGTGTGAACTATCCTTAAAAATTTTGTGAGTTGATTTGTCGCATTATCTTATGCTTATGATCATTGACTTGAATAAATATTTTTGCTTAGATTGCTTGAGGGCAAGCAGCAGCTAAGTATGGGGGGATTTGATAACACTCCAAATACACATAAATTATCTAATATGTCAATTATCTATATAAATATGTTAAATATCATGTGATTAGGTACTTATTTGTGTAACAGTTGTTTCAGGACCAAAGATCACGAAAATGACTAAAAACGCAAAAGATATTCATTAAATGGACTAACGACCGTTAGAAGAAGGATCTAGAAGTGAAAGAAGGAAGTATTAAATGATAAACGCCAAAGTGTGGAGCACATGTTCTAAAAGTACGGCGTACTTTTAGACGGGGAAAGAGAAAATTGAATGCTAGGGAGAAGTACGGCGCACTTTCTTATGAAGTGCGGCACACTTTAGCCTGCAGTTATACAAATCATTTAAAATTGGCATTGATGATGGTGGCTCTTCA
The DNA here is from genome assembly GCA_026074375.1 of Tanacetum coccineum. NCBI lineage: Eukaryota > Viridiplantae > Streptophyta > Magnoliopsida > Asterales > Asteraceae > Tanacetum > Tanacetum coccineum. Next base: position 43,229 of record BQNB010015698.1, on the reverse strand, counting down.
CTTATCTTTTACCCACATCTTGAGCTGCTTGAAGGCTATAAAAGGAGGCCTTGGCCAGGGTTTTTAACACACACAATAAAAAAAATCACTATAATCAAGAGAAAGGAAGGAAAAAGGAAGTTAGGAAATTGTTGAACTTGTTTTTAGAGTTCTTAAAGTTTCCAGGTTTTGTTTATCCAAGGAAGTTGTAATCCAAGCTAAGGAGGGCTGTGACAGAGTACTAAGTAGTTTGGAGTAGAATTTCCGGGTTTCATATAGTTTTCGTTTAGGAAAACTCTTGTAAAAACACCATCTTTTGCTTGTAAAATTTGTAAAATCTTGTTAATCTTCTTTAATATGATGTTTATTGAATTTAACATGCTTGTTATGTGTTTCTTTGATCTTAATATGGGGTAGTCATATCATGTTTATTTGGGAGTTATGAGGATAATATGGATTAAACTTGGATAACTAATGATTTTTTGATAAATAGTAAATATGAACTTGATGTTTATACACTTGGATCCTTGATCATCATTTAGTCACTCATTTAGCACGGATGTAGGTTGAAAGACTCCAACTTAGTGTTTGATTTCAAGGTGTTTGTCTATGACAACTCGGTATTGACTTTGTGAGAATTAGTCAATAAAATTATCATCACCCCAAGTATATAAGTGTTTAATGCTCACCCACATGTCTAACGAACTTGGTTGAGCAAGTTTATATTTGTTATTTCCAAACGCGAATCAATCTTAAAGCATTTTTTATAATAAATATTAAAGGCCGAAAGGATTCTTCATTATGCTAAATAGATAATCTTTTAAGTAAACTACCCGTTTATTCATCCGATTATACTTAAATTCATGGACTCTTTATTATCTCATGTTTATCCTTCATTACTCTTATCTCCCAAATAAACATCTCTTTTATAATCTTCAAAATCTATGTTACTTTTATCTTTAGATTCGTGACAAATCTTAAAGATACCCTTTTGCAAAACGAATAAACTTTTTCATAAACACCAATCCCGTGGAACGACCTGGTCTTATCATAAATCTATACTATAAATGGGGGTTATACATTACCCATGTGTTAGTTGGAAATCGGTTGAAACTAATATTATAAATTTAAAGCTTTATTAACACATCAATTGTTGAGTGATATTCATAGGTTTATATAAGTAAATTAATGGACCACAAGATTTAAGTAAATAGGCGACAATGAAACACATTCATATGTCAAAATAATTATTATTGCAGTAAGCTCATGACACCGAATCGTAACAAAAAAAGCAAATCCAACCTAGATTTGTACCTCATCAAAATGTAGGGTGTTCTGCCAAACACCCCAAATAGTATCTCAAGTGTTAAATGCGTCCGTTTGACGTGGCAATAGTTGTTACATGCCTGGACGGGGATTGTCAGTCCTAATAGATCTACCATGACACTCACGTTCGCTACACTAGCAATTAACGGCTCATGATCAATGGGACTTAAGTGGCAGTAGTAGGACTTAGGAAATAATGTCAGGCATATCATACAGTTTTTTAATACTTGCGTCTAAATGTAAAACATAGCATGTAATCTTCCCCGTGGAGTTTATAAAAATATTTAAATAGAAAAGGGGCTACGATCACACCTTTCAGCAATAAAATATGGATCAACGGAAACAACATCAAATAGATCAAGAAAATCCTATGAGCAACCTAGAAATAATGACACTACTTAGAATATATAATTTCACGCACACAACAAAATAAGTAAATGTTATGGAAATATTTTTCGTAATATATTTTTCGGTTATAAGTTGAATTTGGAATTAAGTTTTTATGAAATATGTAGTTTACCTAACAATGGAAGGACGTATATGTTGTTTGTATGAAGTCCCATATCATGGTGACCTTTTTTTCTTTACTCACAAGCCCACCAATAAACTTCATACACTCTTAATAAGTCCGAAACAATAAGTTTATTTCAAAATTCTGATTTTACTCAACTTCCCGGGCTTATAAATCCAAATTCTTAAAAGGTCTAGGTTCAAGATATTCGCCTACAAAAAGCTACTAAAGTCTATTTTACACAAATGTGGGCCCCATAATTTTTAGAAGTTTCGAAACAATGTGAAATTGCCAAAATGCCATTAGTTACCAAAACTGAGTTTTTTGACTGATTTTTACCGTCTCACTAAATTGGACATATCTTATAAACCGTGCGTCCGAAGAGGCCAAAACACGCGCCAAAATTTAAGTTAGGTCAATACCTACGACCTTTAGTTTTATAATAATAGGGGTTACTGTACAAATTTTAGGACTTTTGTTCAATTCAAAATCTAGGTGCATTTTTTGACTAGTTTTACCGTTTTGGTCATATCTCACACATCGGAGATCGTTAGACTTCGGTTCAGGCGGCCACACGAAGCTAAGATATTTATCTAGGTCTTTATATGTTTTCGAAAAATTTCCCAGGCATTAACAATACGAAAAACATCCAACAACCTGCTGGTCTAAACCAGCCCCAAAAATCTTGTTGCAAATCCAATCAAATCAAGTTTTTACCTCATAAATCTAGTGTACAATGCCATAAAATCTATAACTACATACCTAAGAACACACAAACTCCTCATTTACAGAATGCACATCATGCATGCATAATTTTTACAATAGGTAATATAGAGGTAACAAGGATCTTATAATGATAAATAAAAAGCTAGTGAGTGAAAAACAAAGATCAACCCTTTCTTCCTTGAATAAATTCGAACCAAACCAAACACTTGCTTCAAATATTCATAATACTTTACCATATATATATATACATATATATATATATATATATATGAACCTCAAAATCAAAACTTGCAAGGATCTTCCAATCATAAACCAAACGTAATTCAAACAACACATAAAATCCACCAAATCAGCACACTAAATTCACAACACCTCCATGCATCAACTCCACTAAAACCATAATTAAAATAGCCCCTAAACCTTATAAAAGATATTTTTCTTGATCTCTAAATGAAGCTTACAATATAAGAAAGATGACTAGAACATGTGACTTGAATGCTTATAAAAAAAATTATGTTAGTGGTATTTGGGGGGGTTGTTGCCGTCGGTTTATAGGGAGGAGGAAGGTAGGATACAATTTTTTTGATCTAAAATGAGAGATGAAAGGTTGTGTTATCTTTGTGTGTAACGGTTCTATTTTTACATATTAACATGGTTTAGGTATTGGGTGTGTAAGTGTTTAACCAAATTTTTGGTGGATGTGGGGAGTTCCAAGGGGGGGGGGGGGAGGAACGGCAAAGGGGTTTTAAAAAAATTATATATTTTATTTATTTATTTATTTTGTGTATTAAATTTGTGTAGTGTTTAATTAAAAAGATAGAAGGTAAAAGTTAAGTGTAAAGGTATACGTTGAAGCGTAAACGTGAAGTAAAAATTAAAAATGCTAAAAATACAAATTATAAACCTTCGGGGTATATTATGGAAATAGTAAAGCACGTAAGACACGTATACGGATAATAAACCTAAAGACGGCTCAAGCTTAACAAGGAACGTAAAATTTCTAATCGGGTAAACAGTAAAAAGCAAAATCTTTACTCAAAAGTAAAAATAGTAATAAAGTATGGATTAAATATTGACCTGGATTTACGAAGTATTACAATCCTTAACAACGAAAAGAGAAGTCTTTTCGGTCTTGAGTTTAAAGATTCAAAACATTTCGAGTTTTGAAACTCAAGAATATGACTTTTGTATATTTTGCTACACAACTCGCGCTTTCTAAAAAGAAAAATGTACGCCAAAAAGTACATTTTTTCCTTAAAAAGAATAATTTTCTTTAACTAGAACAATTTTCCTTAAAATATGCTCAAGTTAAACAAATTTTTCAAAATTGCTGGAAATAAATCTAAATCAGTTTCGTCATATAAATGGAAAATGTTTTTCAAGAAATTTCAAACGCTCAAACAAATCCAAAAAATGTTTTTCAAGAAATTTCAAACGCTCAAAGAAATTTCAAACGCTCAAATAAATCTAAATCAGTTTCGTCATATAAATGGACTACTATCGCCAAAAACCAAAACTCATCCCTTATACCCTTATACCAACCGACCCACCCTCACACACAACACACTTTACCAAAAAAAATTCTCCTTTTTCGTTTTCTTGATAGAATCGGCAAAAACCATAAGAAAAACAAGAAATTATTTTTGATCATAAGGTAAAACACAAAAGTCGTTTATAATCATTCTCTTAACACTCTAGCTAAAAGAACTATCTCATCTTTTCATAAAACTTGAAAAATCAAAGATTATTGAATTAGGGTTCATAAATTTGAAAAGTGATTATATGTTAGAATTTCTTGAGGTTTGTTGTTAGTAATGATGTTATAAGACTAGTGTTAACCCGGTTTTAACAATATCATTGATTTAATTGATCAGATACGGGTGTTTGTCTCGTGTTCATAAGCCGAACCACCAAGGGTTCGTGTTTTTGATCGTTTGTGATTAAATGTGTGTATTGGAATGTTAATCTATCAAGTTTAAATGGTAAAGGTTTGATCACTAACCTTATATACAAAAAGATTGAATTTTTTTAGATGCATGTTAGAAACACAAAAAGTATCAGTCACTTACAATAATAGTTAGTCAAAGCCTGTAGTTAGTAAATGTAATGTTTTGTAATCTAAGTGGGCCAAAAGGCCTATGGAAAGCCCACAAGCAATCTATGGCCGGCCATATAGTGGTATAAA
>BQNB010015698.1:24346-38306 GCA_026074375.1 Tanacetum coccineum | reverse complement strand
TTAGATTGAAAATCCTCCTTATCTATTAGATTTAGGATTAGCATAGGTTTAGCATAGATTAGACTAACTTAGATTAGAAAAACAAAAGTATTAATATATTGAAAGTGTTTGTCGCTCATAGTGATTGGCACCCTACTTACCACGAAACTCCCACTGAACGGGTACACTGCCAGTTAAAGTGTTGTTTTTGGTTAAGTCGGCAAAATATAAATTTAAAATGTTAGGAACATGAAAGTGTCGGTCACTTCCATAGATAATTGTAGTTAGCTCGTTAAGTTAATTTTTGGAAACTTACTAGGCTAGTTAGCTAAAGCCCATAGACAAACCCATGAAGGCCCAAGCCCATGTCCACATGTAAGTATTTATACACCTCTCTATGTTTTGGAGAGGTGGTTGGTTTATTTTTTCACACACTTATGCATTTCATTTCTATGTTTACTTTCTCTCTTTAAGTGTTCATCCAACCCACTCTCTCTCTAGAATCACCTCTTTCCCTCTCATCAAGTATGTTATTAGTTTAGTCTTTAATTGGTATCAATAGCCATGGAGTCGTGTGCTTAGTTTTTGTGTTTATTTTTTTTGGTTCGTATGTTTTTCTTGCAAATTTCGCGCTTTTTTGTTATTTTTTCCGTTGTGTTCAAAGCTATTGTGTACATTATAGGTAAATTTGATCTAGTATCCTTGGATATATGTGTACAAGCTTAGAATCAAGAAAAACATCATTTTTGTTCATCTTTTATATTCGAAAACCTTTATAAAGAACAAAATCTTGATTTTAAAATTTTTCGCTAAAAACCTAAAGTTTTTCCATTTTTCTGTTCTATAGGTTAGTAACACTAGTTGTACAAGAATTTTTGCAAAACAACCATTAAAAAGGTGTCTTGTTTGTGTTTTTAAAAGTTGAGTTTCGAGCTAGTTATAACCGAACAATTGAAGCTTAGTTGGAACCGAACAACTAAGCTTAGTTAAAACCGAACAATTGAACCGAACAACTGAGTTTAGTTGGAACCGAACAACTGAAGTTTAGTTGAAACCGAACAACTAAAGTTTAGTTGGAACCGAACAACTGGTTCTTAGTGTCAACCGAACAACTCAACCGAACAACCAATCTTCAAAATTATACGGTTTATTTTGTTAACCTGTAAAATCCCGTGAAATGTCAACTTGCTTTTCCCAGTTTTGTCAAGAATTGTAAAATCACGTGTAGTTATAAGAATTAAAACACTTAAAAGACAACTTCACCAAACACAATTTATTTCTACCACTGTTCAATCAAATAGTAATCTTTTAACATACTAATTTCTCAATGACGACTCTTGCTGACATAGCGATTCTTTCAGGTGCTGACAATCGTCCACCAATGTTGGAAAAAGATATGCACGATTCTTGGAAAAGTAGAATGGAGCTATACATGACGAATAGACAACATGGACGAATGATCCTTGAATCCGTTGAAAATGGTCCACTCATCTAGCCTACGATTGAGGAGAATGGAGTGACTTGACCAAAGAAATATTCTGAGTTATCTGCTATGAAAGCAATTCAAGCTAATTGTGATGTCAAGGCAACAAATATCATTCTCCAAGGATTATCTCTAGAGGTCTATGCACTTGTTAGCAATCATCGAATCGCCAAGGAACTTTGGGAAAGAATTTAACTTCTCATGCAAGGAACTTCACTGATGAAACAGGAAAGAGAGTGTAAGCTTTGTGATAAATTTGATAAGTTTGCTTATAAGACGGGGGAAACACTACATGATTTCTACTTGAGATTCTCACTGCTACTCAATGACATGAACATCTACAATATGACATTGCAACAATTTCAAGTAAACACCAAGTTTTTGAATACTCTTCCTCCTGAGTGGACCAAATTTGTGACTGATGTCAAATTAGTTTGGGATTTGCATACAACTAACAATGACCAGCTTCATGCTTACCTGGGACAACATGAATTTCATGCAAATGAAGTTTGTTTAATGCATGAACGCAACTCAGATCCGCTTGCTTTGGTTGCAACCCATCAGATGACCCAGTCTCCTTATCAAACTCATCAGAACTCATATCAAAACTCTCAATTTCAACCACAAGTTTCACTATATCAGTCTCAACAGTATGGATCACCTTTTCAGTCTTAACAATACTCAAACAATCAATCATCAACACCTCTTTCAATCACTTATCCATCCAATGATTATCAATCATCATCAGTTCACCACAATGTTTATTCTCCATCATCATCCATCCCTCAATTGGAATATGCTCCCTTAGTTAACCAACAACCTGAATTTCCCCAACCAGACTCGGGTCTAATTGTTCCAGTGTTCAAGCAAGGTGATGATCCCATTGATGCCATCAACCATATGATGTCATTTATATCAGTTATCGTCACATCTTGCTATCCTACTACCAACAATCAGCTAAGGAATACGTCAAACCCTAGGCAACAAGCTACCATTAATGATGGAAGAGTGACTTTACAACCAGTTCAGGGGAGACAAATTTTTTTACTACAGGGACAAGTAGGACATACATTCCTGGAGCAAGTGGAAGCAATTCTAGGAAACAAAGGACTATTATTTGTTACAACTGCAAAGGGGAGGGACACATGTCCAAACAATGCACTGAGCCTAAAAGGAAACGGGATGATTCTTGGTTTAAGGATAAAGTGTTGCTGGTACAAGCTAAGCAAATGGTTAAATTCTACATGAGGAAGAGCTAGCATTTTTGGCAGATCCAAGAATTGCAGAAGGTCAAGCCACACAGACAGTCATTACCCACAATGCCGCTTATTAAGCCGATGATTTAGATGCATATGACTCTGATTTTAATGAATTCAACACAGCCAAAATTACTCTCATGGCGAATTTATCTCATTATGGTTCAGATGCTCTCGCTGAGGTATACAATCATGATAATGTAGATAACAACTTGATGAATCAAGTTGTGCAGGCAATGCCATCTTCTAAACAGTCGAGTGTTGTGAATAATTCAGAGACTGAAATAACCAGTGATAGCAATATCATTCCTTATTCTCAGTATGTGAAAGAATCATAACAGGCAGTTGTTTTGAATTCTAACTCATCTGCACAACAAGATGCGCTGATATTATCTGTGATTGAACAACTGAAAACCCAAGTGATTAACTGTACAAAGATAAATTTGGACAATAAAAGTGTCAATGATACTTAAACTGCTGAGCTTGAAAGATACAAAGAACAAGTTAAAGTTTTGAAAGAAGGACAAAATGTTGATTTAAAGAGTAAAGATAATGTTTCAGATTCATGTGAACAGTCTGTAGAGATTGATCGTCTTAAACAAACTCTTTCAGAACATTTAAAAGAAAAGGAATCTTTAATGCAAACAGTTACTCTTCTCAAAAATGATTTTAAGAAAGAAGAATCTAGAAATATTGATAGAGAGATTGCTTTAGAAAAGAAGATCAAACAGCTAGATAATATTGTTTTTAAAAGAGATCAATCTGCACAAACTGTTCACATGTTGACAAAACCTCAGTTTTTCTATGATCATACCACTAAACAAGCTCTAGGTTTTCAAAATCCTTTCTATCTGAAGAAAGCTCAGCAGTTGGAACCAAAGCTTTATGATGGTAATGTCATTAAGAATACTAGTGCTATTGTGATTCCTGACTCCGAAGAGACCCTTATGCTTGCTGAAGAGAGTCGTTTAAAAATGCTTTTAAAACAACAGGATCCAATGATGTTAGAAAAGAAAGTTAATACTACACCAGTCGATTATGTTGTCCTTAACCAACTTTCTCAAGATTTTGAAACATAATTTATTCCACAAACTAAATTATCTACTAAACAAGCCTTTTGGTTACAGAATTCTATGAATTCTTCAGATCCCACTCCTTCTAATAGACCCACCAAAGTTGAGGTTCCAAAAGAACTTCCTAAAGTCAGCATGGTAAATACGATTTTGAAGAAACTCAAACACCATCTTGTTGGCTTTGACGTGGTTGTTAAAGAAATAACTACGGCCACAGCCATCACCGAGGGCTCGTAGGGATTTGAACATATAAAAGCTTGTTTAGGGATGAAATAATTCCATTTGTAAAAGATCTGAAGGACTTATTTAATACATTCAATCAATATTTGATTGATGAACTTTCTGAAGTCCAAAATGTCTTTCATCAAATGGAACAGGCTATGGAACAACATCGTTTAGAGTAAAAAAAACATTTGAAGTTAAAATGAATCAAGTTTTGAACAAAAACAAACGACTCTTGGAACAAGTCGTAAACAAAGATATAATGAACATAATTGTGAATTCTTCTGTGGATAATACTTATGTGAATGTGCGTAAATGTAAAAAGTGTCTCAAACTTGAGACTGAGCTTCTCAACAAAAAGGATTTCGTTAAAAAAGAGATTTACGATAAACTATTCAGAAGTTTTACCACTCTTGAAAAACATTACATCTCTTTAGAAGTTGATACTCAACTTAATCATGAAATTTTTCTAAGGGACAATTCTGTTTCAAATCAAAGTGCTCTAAGTTTTGATCAATATTTTGAATTAAATGAATTGAAAGCTCAGTCCCAAGAGAAAGACATGGTCATAAAGAAGTTAAAAGAGATAATTAAATCTCTAAGTGAAAATATGAATGATGATAAGGTCAAAAAGGACATAGAAGAGATTGAAACAATAAATATTGAATTGGATCATAGGGTGTCAAACCTTATTGTTGAGAATGAACATTTGAAACAGACTTATAAGCAACTTTATGACTCGATTAAACTAGCACGTATTCGATCAAAAGAACAATGTGATGTGTTAATTAATTAAGTCAATCAAAAGTCTGTGGAAATTTATTATTTAAATGCAAAAATTCAGGAACAAGGGTTGACCGTAACAGCTCTAAAGGATGAATTAGGGAAACTGAAAGGAAAATGTTTAGCTGATAATATTGTTAGCAAACACACTATTGATCCAGAAATGCTTAAGATTGATGTGGAATATTTAAACCTTAGATTGTTAAACAATAGGTCAGCTCACTTTGACTACCTTAAGCACACTCAGGAAGAAGCTGCGATTCTTAGGGAAATAGTAGAACAAGTAAAATCACCAAATCCTCTAAATAATTCCTTAGACTCTGCTTGTAAGTATACAAAACAAATTCAGGAGTTGCTTATACTAATCGGACAAACCTGCACTAGCATCAATAATTCAAGAGATAATTTAGTGGCTGTGACCCTAAAGAACAAGGACAAAAAGTTAGATTTACTGAGCCCGTCACCCCGTACATCCTCAGGAAAACACCACACAAAAAATAGCTTTCTTCAATTGAATCTTAGTTTTAACTCAAACCCTAGGTTGTCTTTCTACAAGAGTAAAACCGTCTACTAGTGCTAGCGGATCACAGCCTTCAGGCAATACAAAGAAAGATAAGATTCAGCAAACACCAAGTTAGTATAGAAGAATTTAAAGTACGAAGCCACCTAGACATTAAATCTAGTTTGAAAAATAAGAACAGTGTTGTTGAACCTAAAGGAACTGCAAATGTGCAGCATTCCAAACTTAATGCGAATTCTGAACTTCTATGTGTTAAGTGTAATGGTTGCATGCTTTCTGATAATCATGATTTGTGTGTTCTTGATTTTATCAATGATGTGAATGCTCGTAATAAATCTAAATATGTTAAGAAAAGTTCAAAGAGAAAAGTTTAGAAACCAGCAAGAAATGTGTTTACAAATGTTGGATACACTTGGAGACCTACTGGTCGGACCTTCACTATAGTAGGAAATACGTGCCCTTTAACTAGGATAACCACAACCGCTGAAGTCCCCCTTAGGAAACCAACTGCTCTAGAAAGTGATACACCTAAGCATGTGGTAACATTGGTTTACTTAAGGAAACCTAAGAAATCTAAAACTAATGTTCCTGTTAGCAAACCTAAGAATATTAAATCTTTATCTGCTAACAAAAAGGAACCCAGTAAATCTTAGGGATTCCTTTACGTTTTCGATGTTCATCTTCCTCTCTTGAAGAAATGCAGGTCATCCAAATTGTTTTTGGTATTTGGACTACAGCTGCTCAAAGCAATGACGGGAGATCGGCTTCTCAGCTCACCCATTTCGTCAATAAATTTTTGGGTACAATCAAATTCAGAAATGATCACGTGGCAAAGATATTGGGATATGGTGATTATCAGATTGGGAATGTCACGATTTCAAGGGTTTACTACGTGGAAGGACTTGGACACAACTTATTCTCCGTTGGGCAATTCTGTGATTCAAACCTTGAAGTTGCTTTTTGTCAACACACCTGCTTCATTCGTAATCTAGAAGGTGTCAATCTATTGACTGGATCTCGAGGAAAGAATCTGTATACTCTGTCTCTTGGAGATATGATGGCGTCATCTCCTATATGTCTTTTGTCAAAGGCCTTAAAGACTAAGTTAATGGCTAAGCATCGAGTCTTTATAATCTGTACTTCGATGAAATCATAACTATTTAGCTAGACACGGTCTTGTTCGAGGTCTCCTTAAGCTAATGTTTGAAAAGGACCATCTGTGTTCTGCATGTGAAATAGGCAAAAGCAAGAAGAAACCCCACAAACCTAAATCTGAAGACACCAACTAAGAAAAACTCTATCTTTTGCACATGGATCTTTGTGGACCAATGCATGTCGCAAGTGTTAATGGAAAGGAAAGTAATCCACGTCTTGTCGATGATTACTCTCGATCTTAACTGGGTTAAGTGCTTATGGGTCAAAAGATGAAGCTCTTTTTCAAAATCTTTGGTTTTCAAAGATGATACAAGTGGCGGCTTAAATTGCCTGTCCTTTGAATCAGAACAGATAATTGAAACTAAGTTTGTTTAATCAAAACTTTGCTTATGAATATTATGGAGAATGTTGGCATCTCTCCATGAAACTCTATTGCTCGCTCTTCCACAGCAAAATGGTCTGTCGTTGAAAGAGTATCGCTACGCTAATTTTAAGTTGCCAACACATTGTTGATTTATGCAAAATGCTCGTTATTTTTATTGGGCAGAAGCAGTTGCTACCGCATGTTACACCCAAAATCGTTCCATCATACGTCTTTGTAAAGATAACTCCATATGAGCTTTACATGACAAAACTTCCTGACTTATCGTTTTTCCATGTATTTGGTGCACTCTGCTATCCGACAAATGATAGTGAGAACTTGGGTAAGTTACAACTGAAAGCTAATATTGGTATTTTCATTGGCTATTCACCCGCAAAGAATGCATTTTGAATTTACAACCGACGTACCAGACGAATCATTGAAACAATTCATGTAGATTTTGATGAGCTGACAGCAATGGCTTCTGGTTCAGGACCCGCACTTCATGAAATGACTCCTTGAAACAATCAGTTTAGGACTCGTGCCAAAAACCCGCCTCTTCAACACTGTTTATACTACAACCTTCATAGAAAATGATTGGGTTTTTTTTTTTAAACCATGTTTGATGAATTATCAACCCCTCAACCAAAGTGTGATCGCCTAGCCCTGAAGTCATTGTCCAATTACTGAAGTTAGTAGCCAGAAACCAGTGTTGCTTTATCATAAAAAAAAAATATAAAAAACCGTTGCCACCTTCCTCAACAAATGTTGATCAAGATGCACCATCACCTACTAACTCTCAAACAACACCCAAAACTCAATCTCCTATCATTTCTAACGATGTTGAAGAAGACAATCATGACTTAGATGTTTCACACATGAATAACGATCCATTCTTTGGTATTCCAATTCTAGAAAACGTTTTCTGTAATGAAAAGGCCTTCTTCTTCGGATTAGGATGTTATTCCTTACCATTGTGCATCACTGCTGCTCCTTCTCATAACACGTACCCAAATGGACCAAAGGATCATCCTTTAGACAACCTTCATCGGTGAACTCGAAAGAACTGTTTCCACTAGACTCCACTTCCATGAACAAAGCCTTTATTTCTGTTACTATGATCAATTTATCACCATCAGTTGAGCCAAAGAACTATAAAGACGCATTAACTCAAGCATGTTGGATTGAAGCAATGCAAGAGGAGCTTAATAAATTTGAACGTCTTGAAGTCTGAGAGCTCGTTCCTCGTCCAAATAAAGTGATGGTTATTACTTTAAAATGGATATACAAGGTGAAACTTGATGAATTATGAGGAATTCTAAAGAACAAGACTCGTTTGGTTGCTCGTGGTTACCGTCAAGAAGAGGGAATTAATTTTGAGAAATCCTTTGCTCTAGTGTCTCGACTTGATGCTATTCATTTTCTCGATATGTGCTCAAATGATTTTGATCGTCTACCCAAATGGGATGCTTAAGACGGGATTTCTTAAACGGCATCCTGCTTGCTAAGAAGTTTATGTCAGCCAACCGGATAGGTTTGTGGATCAAGACAATCCAAATCATGTGTATAAGCTTAAAAAGGCTCTCTATGGGTTGAAACAAGCTCCTCGTGCGTGGTACGATCTACTATCGAAGTTTCTACTCTCTTAGGAATTCTCTAAAGGAACCGTGGATCCCACATTGTTTTTCAGAAGGAAATGGACAAAGATATTATCTAGTCAAATTTATGTTGATGTTATAAATTTGCGTCTTCTACACCTGGAATCTGTGACCAATTTCTTCAAAAAATTAATATGTTTTAAATTTAAGATATCGATGATGGGTAAAATATCATTTATTCTAGGACTACAGATTTTACAAATTCCCAGAGGCATCTTTATAAACCAGTCTAAATATGCTCTAAAATCTTTGAAAAAATATGGTATGGAATCTAAATGACACGGTGGATACTATGGTGGAGAAATCCAAATGGTTGAAGATACACAGGGAAAGCCATTGACACCTACACACTATGTAGAAATGGTGGGCACCCATATGTATCTCAAAACCAATAGACCAGGACCTGACATTTACTGTATACATTTGTAGTATGCATGTGTGCCCGGTATCAGGCAAAGCCTACCGAAAAGCACTTACATGCTGTAAAAAGAATCTTTAAATACCTAAGAGGAACCGTTAATAGGGGACTCTGGTATCCAAAGGATTCTTCTATTGCTCTAACAGCTTATGCAGACGCTGATCATGTGGGTTGCCAAGATACTAGATGAAGTACATCTAGATGTATGCAATTATTGGGAGACAGACTTGTTAGCTGGTCATCAAAAAGGCAGAAAAGCACTGCGATATCCAGTACGGAAGCTGAATATATAGCCTTGTCTGGCTGTTGTGCTCAAGTCCTTTGGATGAGATCACAGCTTACCGACTATGGCCTTGGATTCAATAAAATTCCAATGTACTGTGATAACAAAAGCGCTATTGCCTTATGCTGCAACAATGTTCAACATTCTCGATCAAAACATATTGACATCAGATTCCACTTCATAAAAGAGCAAGTTGAGAACGGAGTAGTAGAGCTTTACTTTGTCAATACGGAGTATCAGTTAGCGGACATCTTCACTAAAGCTCTTGGCAGAGAAAGAATTGAATTTCTTATCAACAAGCTGGGAATGCGAAGTTTTACGCCGAAGACTCTGAAACAATTGGCAGATGAGGCTGAAGAATAGTGGTGGTACCTATTCAAATATCCTGTATAAAATATGTATATATATTAAAAACTAGAAAAACCAAAAAGATTTTTATTTGTTTATTTATTTATTTTCAAAACATTTATAAAAACAAAATACAAAAATATAAAATATATAAAACCAAAGAAAAAAAATTAAAAAATGAGAAAAATATAAAAAGAAGTAATAATGGCATGTCTTCTCAAAATCGATAACATTTACGGTCTTAGAAATGTCATTTAATAATGATACGAGGCTGTAAATGAAGTTCGAGAAGAAGTTCAAATGTTTTCAAAACATGCCAAATGGCTTTCTATTATTTCAGATAGTAACCCGGTCATCATCTTAAAATCAAGTATTTCAAAAAGAAAACTTGACCTCAAAACGGGAATTTATTCTCGGGCATGGTCTACTTTATGACCATGCAAAGGCTTGTGTTTACTTTGCAACACTCAATCCGTGCCTTTCTATTTTTACTAGAGTGTTACGTGTTAGTGTGTTTATGTGTTAAAATGAGAGAAATCTTATTTTATGGTGTTTGATTTTCAAAAATAAAATATTTTGTCATCAAAAAATGCTTTTCAAAGACATTTGACTTCTCAAACAATGACTACAGCTCTTTAAATAGAAAACATGTCATTGTTTGAGAGGGAGAAAATGTCAAATAACTTCTTCAGAAAGTCATTTGATAAAAGGAATAAAGGTTTTTAAACAATAATGCAATATCATCTTTTAAGGAAATTTAATTACGTTTAGCTTATGTGTGCCTTAATGTTATTGTTTTGCTGTAGAGAGGAAATATGTGCAAATTTAAGTTGTTAGGTATGCTAGTTAAAAATACAAAGACTATTTGTGCCAACTGTTTAACTTAGAATGCCTAAAATAACTTATAAATGAAAAGTGCTAAAGATCTTAAACTTTAGGGGGCAGAAGTGTCAAAAACATAAAATGTCTTATAACACCTCCATCCCTCCCCGTTTTATCTCACACACAAACACAACACTTATACATTTTTTCTTTTCCAAAACCTTTACTCGAATCGCCATATCCTCCAACTCGATTTCCAGTTAATTTCGTGCTTAAGGTATATCTAAAACATTGTTCACTACACTCTAATAATGTTGCATCTCGAAAGAATCTCGTTTTTACAAGTTTTTAATTTCGTAAACCCTAAAAATCAAATTAGGGTTCTTCAAAATTAAAACTGAATGAAAACGAAAATTGATAGAGGGGTTTTGTTCTCATTTGGGTATAAATGACTCGTGTTAATCAGTTTTGCATAGGGATAACTCGTTTGTTGTATTGCTTGATTCTTGATGTCGAATATGTGCATTTTTGAGTTCTAGTAAGAAAAGTTTGTGGGTTTTGTGTTAGATAAGTGTAAAATGTATTCTTGAATGAGTGTGTGCTTTGATATCAATATATTGAATGTTTGTTCTTGGGTGTGAATTGATTTTAGGCGCTAAATGATCGTTTGGGTTATCGTTTGTTGTTTATGAGTTTGTAAAGATGCAAAAAATTGTTTATATGATTTATGTGATGCTATATGCTAGAATCTTGATGTTATAACATGATTTCAAATTCACTTGAGTGCTCGAATCAGTTTCACAAGGTGTTAGTTGTGACCGGACTCGCATGACCATAGAATTAATCGGATTCGCAAATGATAGAGTTAACCAAACTCGCAGGTCATAGTTTAACAGGACTCGCAGGATTTATTGTTTTTGACCGGGGGGAAAATAACTAGCAGTAGCAAGTTATGACCGGACTCGCAGTATTCTTGTTATGACCGAACTAGCAGTGGCAAGTTATGACTGGATTCGTAGTTTTGTTTAATGACCGAACTCACAGTTTGTCTTATTAACCGGACTCGTAATTTGTCCTATTAACCGGACTCGCAGTTTTTCTTTAGTGACCGGACTCGCAATTCTTGTTAAGACCGAACTCGCAATTCTAGTAATAACCGAACTTGCAGTTATTAATATTGACCGGATTCGCAGTTTTCACTCAATCAATCCAGATTATCATTCAATACTTATAGGGATACAAAAGGCTAAAAATCTTATAAACCACTCTAAAGGGGGGATCTAATTAGAAGTGACTTAAAACTTGTTTTAGATAGCAAATTTAAAATTGGTTATCTTTGGAATCTAATCAAGTTAAAATTAGATTAAATCAACTAACCCAAATTAAGTTCATCCTTTCCATAATTAGTTATCTAAATGTGTTGCATGCTTTAAGTGCCATATTCTAAAAAGGTCTCTATAGTGTCCTATATAAACCTGTTTTATATATAAACTGTATTGATTCTTTCTTAGCACGATACTCATGAGTATCACAAATAGATCAACAACAAGCCCTTGACGATGCTCTTGTTCCACGAGAACAACGTCTAAGGATTCGGAATTGTAACTACAGATTGAGCACTACATTCAAGCCCCAAGGAACCCACTTTTCAAGTTGCTTTAGATGTTCTTTCTCTCACACCTTTTCATCAAGCCTTCTTAATCTCTGGAAGTGTTCCTGCCATCTACATGCATGAATTCGGGGCTACTGTTTCCTATCACAAGCACTGCATCAAATTCAAGATGAACAAAAAGAATTACTCTTTTGATCTGGAAACTTTTAGAGATATGCTCCAGATTTGCCCAAATCTTCCTGGCCAGAAGTTTAAAGATCCTCCATTTGAAGAGGATATACTAGCTTTCATTAGAGAACTTGGTTACCCTGGAGATATCAAGTCACTCTCTGATGTCAAGTTTGATACTCTATATCAACCTTGGAGAACATTTGAAACCATCATCAACAAATGTCTCAGTGGTAAAGCAACTGGACTCGGTCAACTTCGTCTCTCTCGAGCTCTAATCATTTGGGGTATGTATAACCAGAAGAAGGTTGACTATGTCTACCTTCTATGGGAAGACTTAGTTGATTAAATCAAGAACAAGGTGTCAAAGAAGAACAAAGACATGTACTATCCAAGATTCACCAAAGTTATTATCAACCACTTTATGTCAAAAGATCAATCAATTCCAAGAAGAAACAAGGTGGACTGGCACATGGCTAATAATGACCCTATTTCTCAACAAATGAGATTTCATCCCACAAGCATGAAAAACTGTTCTTAAAGTACGGTGCCATACTTCTTGATACTCTAACTAATCAAGCAATGAAGGAGTCGGATGCGTACAAGACTTATCATGATTTTGCTACTGGAAAAGTGATTCCAAAACCAAAGTATGTACGGAGATCGACCAGCGAGAAGACTGATCAATCCCCTGCAGTTTCCCCAGGTAAAAGACTCAAAGCTACAACTAAGGTAACTAAATTAGGAAAAAAGAAGCTACATGCTCAAGGATTAGAGACCTTATCAGAAATTGCATTGTCTGAGGCTGAACAGATGAAGATCATCACCAAAAGAAGCAAGACACAATTTCATAGCTCTCACGCCAGTGGTTCAGGTGCAGATGAAGGAACTGGTGTTTCACTAGGGGGTTCTAGATGTACCTACATATGGATCTGAAGATGAACAGATTTCTTGGATGCCCAGTGACGAGGACGATGATGATGAAGTAAGCTTGAGTAAAGACGACGATGACAATGACGATAATAAAGATGATGATGGTCAAGATGATGATAATGAACAGACTAAATCAAACAATGATGGTGATGACTTTGTTCATCCCAAGTTCTCCACTTATGATGAAGAAGAAAGACAAGATGAAGAAGATAAAGAAGAAGAGGGTTTAGATATGATACACCTTCTCATTTTGAATCTACTAATGATGAAGTAACTCAAGGCGACAATGTTGAGGGAGAAGAGCTGGATGAAGAGGAGCCAAATGAAGAAGAAGAAGTGAATGTATTATACAGGGACGTGAACGTTAATCTGGAGGGAAAAGATACTGAAATGACGGATGCCTTATTAGCTAATGTTCAAACTACTCAAGTCATAGAAGATACTCATGTGATAATAATAGCTATCACTCATGAAGTTCAACAGCAGAGTTCTTCAGTATCATCAGGCTTCATCTCCAACATGCTCATCCCTAATCCATATACATGTATTGACTCCATTCTTAATCTGAACACTGAGTCAACTTCTCTGGTAGATTTTCCCGTCACTACAAATGTTGAAATGCATCCTTCATCTGTAAAAACACTTTCTCCACCACCCATTCCTCAGCAACAAACACCTGTTTCAACAGCAACAATAGTTCCAAGTACCTCCCTAAAAAAATTTCCAACCTTTGGTTCCTTATTCAAGTTTGAAGATAGAGTAAAAGCTTTGGAAGACGACTTCTCGGAATTTAAGCAAACAAACCTGTTTGCTGAAGTTGTTTCATTAATTCCTGGTATTGTTGATACGTACCCTGCCAACAAGATGAATGAAGCCGTAAAAACAG
>BQNB010015698.1:2630-23530 GCA_026074375.1 Tanacetum coccineum | reverse complement strand
TAGCTAAGAATTTACGAAAGTAAGTGGATTTTTGTTATTACGTAAGTAGAGGATATTTGGATTTTACAAAAGGGGGTTTCGTATCCTTGAGTTTTCGGTAACCGTTTGGTTTCATAGACTGTGGAAGCTTTCGTATTGTTTGTGGTTTCGTAAATCAGGGGTTTCGTATCCTTGAGCTTTCGGTAACCGTTTGGTTTCATAGATTGTGGAAGCTTTCGTACTCTTTGTGGTTTCGTAAATTAGAGGTTTCGTATCATAAGCTTGGCTTTGGTTTCGTAAATTCATGGTTTCGTATCACAGTAGAGGTTTCGTATCACAGTTTAGTTACTGAAGGTTTCATAAAGAGGTTTCGTATTACAGTCTGAGGTTTCGTAGAGGAATAGTTCTTATATTCAAGAGGTTTCGTAACATTGGTTTCATACTTGGAAGGTTTCGTAGCTCATTGGAAAAGGTTTCGTAACACGGTTTTGAGGTTTCGTACATTGTTCAAAGGTTTCGTATCTCATTCTTTGGGTTTCGTAACACAGTTAAAGGGGTTTCGTATCTTCTAATAATTGGAACTTAAGCTTTCGTATTCAAACTTACGTGTTACCTAGTCTTTTGATTACTCATGGACTTATTGTAGTACAAGTCAAGGTTGTTATTGCTCGTTCACTTCACGATTACAATACTTTATCTCTAAAATGATCCAAGTTTGTTTTGTAATCATTTGATACATCATGTCTGCTTCAAATAATTCAAACAACTCAACTTGCTGAGTCAGGAGCAAATGCAAGACCTTTAATGCTAGAAAAGGGGAATTATATTCCATGGAAAAGTCAATTCAGAAGGTTTTTGGAGAATCAGCTTGAAGAAGGGGAAAGGATGTGGCATTCGATACAACATGGATCTTATCAAAGACTAATGGTTCCTAGTCTTGATAATCCTGAAGATCAAATACTTGAACCGTTGTCCAAAATGACTGAGGGTGATAAAAAGAAGTATATTGCTGATGTTAGGTTTATGAATTACAATTCAGTGGATACATGTGCAAATGCTAAAGAAATGTGGGAACAAATCAAAAGGTTAATGCATGGATCTGATATTACTGCTACTATGAGACATTCACGGCTTATGGATGAATTTGATAAGTTTGCAGCAAAAGAAGGGGAATCATTAAACTCTGTGCATGAAAGGTTAATGACACTTGTGAATATCATGGATCGTAATAATGTTCGTCCTATTCCAGTGGCAATCAACACAAAGTTTCTCAATTGCTTGCAACCAAAATGGAGCAAATATGTTACCATGGTTCATCAAAATTAATCTGACAAAGTCATCTCGTATGATATGTTGTATGATTCGTTGGTACAATTTGAACCACATGTTCTAGCATCCGGGACAAAGAAAGTTGTCAAGAATCATGATCCGTTAGCTCTTATTGCTCATTTAAATGCTTCTTCATCACATCTCCATGCCAATTCTTCTTATTCTCCACAATCATACTATGTCACACATCCTCCGTCTGTTGTTGATTACGATGACGAATATCAAGGGGAGTTACAAGGGGATTCTCAAGAGGACAAGCTTACAACTGCTATGATCTTATTAGCCCGAGCAATCTCTCAAAAGTTTTCTTTACCTACCAACAATCGTCTTCGTGTGTCATCAAATACAAAAAATCAAGCTGTTCAGGATGGACGAGTTGACATACAAACGAAGAATGCAGGTTACGGTAGAATTGCTAACAAGAATTTAGGAAAAAATAGGAATTAAATGTTTCATGCAGGAATGCAAGTGATGAAAGCAATCATATTGTTCAACGTGTACCATGAACTGATTCTACTCCAAGTAAAGCAAATGTGCAATGCTATAATTGCAATGAGAAATGTCATTATGCTCGTGACTGTCAGAAACCAAAAGTTTGTGATGCTAAGTATTTCAGAGAACAAATATTGCTAGCAATAAAGGATGAAGCTGGAAGTCATCTCAGCAACGAAGAAAATGATTTCATGCTTGATAATGCATATGGTGAGGAATCGTTAGATGAATTGACTACATCAGTCATGTTGATGGCTCGACTTCAACCAGCTACTGAAACTACTGATACTGTGCCACCATCAAGGTTGTAAGTCAGGTACATGATTTATTCAAGGCACATGAACAAGTGAGTCATGTGAGACGTAAAACTATTATTCAAACAACGGATGATGATCAAATTGATTCTAGTATCATATTCGATGATCCGTATGTGGAAAATAATGGTGGCACGTCTGAACATGATTTAAATGCTCATGACGAATATCATGATATATAAATGCTAGCATATAATGTTCAAAGAGAAGCTGAAAATAAAAAAATGTTTGAATGATGAGCTTAAAAAGCAAAAAGATTTGCTACAACAGGAGCTTGAGACGTGTCAGGATTGGGTCAAAACATTTGAGCCAAAAATAATTCAATGTTCAAAATATAAAGAAACATGTGAAGAGTTGGAACGAGAATTAAGGACTGATAAGGACACCATTGAAAGAATTTTAAAAGAAAAATATAAAATTCAAAGTGATTTTTACAAAATTGAAAATGAAAAGATAATAATTCAACATGAAACTCAGTTGGTAAAAAAGGCTTTTAAAGATCAAGAAAATCGGTATCTTGAAGATATCGTTGATCTCAAAGAGAAACTGAGTTCTCATGATCGAATTGTTTACAAAATGGGTCAGTCAATTCAAACGATTCACATGCTTGGTAAAAAACCAAATAAAGTTTATAATTCTTTTCTTAAAGATGGGTTGGGTTATCAAAATCCTGAACGTCTCAAGAAGGCCATTGCAGCACAACCTAAACTTTATAATGGTGATTTGCTTCATAGAGTTAATTTGAAAATTGATTCACCTGATTCAGAGGAAACTTTAGAGGATGCGAAAGAAAGTCGATTAAAAATGAGAAACAAAATGGTTCAAATTAATTATGGAAAATTAAATGCGTTTTATGAAACATTTGTTCCTCAACAAGAATTTTCTTCTGAACAAACATATTTTTCAATTCCTTCGACTTCTAATAATGGTTCTGAGTCTAAAGATGTTCCACCGGAATTACCAACTCCAAAAATGCCAAAAGAAAGTATATTGTTAAAAATGTTTGACACAATGGGTGAACAATCAACAGTTTACAAATAAGGATTGATAAAACTCTTTCGGAAGACACACACAGAAGGTGGATGTCTGATAGTCAAAATTCTTTAAGAGAATTTTATAAAACTGACCGATGTAATTCCGATGTCAAACTCTTTATACAAAAGATTGAAAGAAATTAAAGAAGAACTCATTGAAGAAGTGTAGAAAATGTTAAATATTTTTGAGTTAATGGAAAAACAAGTTGCAGAAAGTCTCAAAAAGAAACAATTCTTGAAAATGAGATTGATCGACTTTTAAAAGTATCATTGACAAGTGAAATCTAAGATTGTGTGTTGCTTTCTGTTGAAAAACATAAAAATGAGTTGTTAAAAGATGAACTTGAGAAAAGTTCGAGTAATTCCAAAGATATCCAAGCCAATTTGCTCAAAAGAATCAAAATTCTTAAAAACAACTTTAAGCGATCACAAGCTCAAAGTATTGATTTTTAACTCAATTTGCAACATCAAAAAGAGAAAATGTCTTGTGATGTCTCTTGGAAGTCAAAGTTGTCAACATTAAATGATGAGAACGTATTGCTTCAAACTCAAGTTGCATCAGTTGTTCAAGAAAGAGAAAACATTAAACTTGAATTTCAAAAGCTTTTTAACTCAATAAAAGCAACACGATCTCAAAATCAAAAAGAAGTTGATGAATTAATTGAAAATGTCAATCAAAAGACATATACTTATGCTGATGTGCGTGCTCAAAATCAAGATCTTTTGATGACAATTTCTGAGCTTAAAAATATGCTTAGAACAATTAAAAAAGGGAAAAATGTAAACACTAAGTTTGACGAATTTGAGACCTTAGGAAAACTTGTATGTGTGACACCATTCAACAAAACTCTAGCAAACAAGACTAAGAACGTGTCAAACACTAAGGTTCCTTCAGATAGGTCAAAACCAATCACTTCACAATCTACTCCCAAAACCGAGCAAAGTCGACAAAACAATGAGAATGTAATTGCAAGAGGAATGTATAAGATAACCAAGCAAGAAACAAAAACATCGGATTCTAAGGCTAACATAAATGATTCAAATTCCACAGGTGTAGAAAGTTCTAATAGTGTTAGAAGACCAAATTCTAAGGACACTAAATTGAAGAATAAAGTCTTGAAGAACACTAAGAGATCATCTACATATGTTTGGAAGACATCAAGTAGTGCTAGCATAGATTCTAATAAATGTGAACCAAAAGATTCAAATGTTTGTCAAACAAATGCATGTGTATCAAATTCTAAGACTGTAAATGCATATGTAACTGTTGTCAATGATTGTTCGAATATTGTTTATATTTCTTGTGGTAAAGATGTGTTCTTGCATTCTCATGAAAAGTGTGTTGCTCGTCATGCTTTGTCTAGAAATTCTAGTGTTAAGAAAGCTCTATATGGTCTCAAACAAGCCTCGAGAGCCTGGTATGACAAGCTTTCCTCGTTTCTAATCGAACACCATTTCACAAAAGGTATTGTCGATCTGACATTGTTTACAAGAAGACACGGGGATGACATTTTGTTAGTTCAAATCTATGTCGATGACATAATTTTTGGGTCAACTAAACCAGTATTTGCAAAAAGATTTGAAAAACTCATGAAAGATAATTTTGAAATGTCAATGATCGGTGAAATGAAGTTCTTTCTCAGACTTCAGGTTCATCAATCACCCCGAGGAATCTTTATAAGTCAATCGCAATATACTATAGATCTTCTTACGAAACACGAAATGGAAAAATGTGATACCGTAAGCACACCAATGGCTACTACCAAACTAGATGTAGACTTACAGGGTACCCTAGTTGATCAAACTAAGTGTCGTAGTATGATTGGGGGACTTATGTATCTCACTTCTAGTCGACCAGACATTCCCTTTGCGACATTTGTATGTGCGCGTTATCAGGCACAACCAACTGAGAAACACCTCAAAGAGGTCAAAAGGATCTTTCGCTACCTTAGACAAAACATGGGTCTATGGTATTCTAAGGATTATGGGTTTGAGCTAATTGCATATTCAGATGCAGACCATGCAGGGTGTAATGATGATTTCAAAAGCACATCCGGAGGCATTCAATTTCTGGGAGATAAGCTAGTCAATTGGTCGTCGAAAAAGCAAGATTGTACAACAATGTCCACTTCGGAAGCTGAGTACGTATCCTTGTCTGCATGTTACGCTCAAGTCATCTGGATGAGAACGCAACTACTAGACTATGGATTTTGTTACAACAAGATTCTAATATATTGTGACTCAAAGAGTGCAATGGCCATATCTTGTAATCCGGTACAACATTCAAGAACGGAACACAGTAACATCCGTTATCATTTTATCAAGGAGCATGTTGAAAAAGGTACCATTGAACTATACTTTGTCGGGACGGAATACAACTTGCTGATCTTTTTACAAAAGCCATTCCAAAGGAAAGGTTTGAGTATTTAGTTCACAGGATTGGTATGCGATGTATGACTCCAACTCAGTTGGAACGTCTCGCAAAGTTATCCTCTTGAAGATAAGCTCATACATCAAACCAATTTGTAAATAAATTTCAAAAACAAAATACAAATTTGAAAAATTGAAAACTCAAAAATATTTTTTTTTAAATTTGAAAACAAAAACAATTTTTTTTATATAACTTAAAGATACAAACATATATCTTCTCCGTTCATATCAATTTTATGATACTGTATTTCTCAAAAAGTGGTTCTTTGAATGCAAAATAAATGTATCATGAACTGAGAGGGAGTAAATCATTCAAAAATGATCTTTCACTACTAAAAATATGTGTTTTGTACTCAAAATCCATTCAAAAACAAAAGATTTCTTCAAAAAATATCAAATTTTGGAAAATTTCAAGTGTGCAAAATTACAAGATGTAACGATCTCTTGAATACGTTCTTTAATTATACATTTATTCGAGGGTGAGTTATGAAATTCTTGATTTTTCAAAAATCTTCTCAAAAGAATGTTCAAAACAGCAAAATTAACTATGTCTCGATAAGTTCTTTAATTAGATATCTTATTGAGGGGGAGTTATAAATTTTTCAGTCAAATCATCATCATAAAAAATAAAAATGTTCACAAAAAGAAAAAATAACTTCGTTTCGAACAAATTTTTATCAAAAAGAAAGAAATTTCAAAAATGGTTAATTGTTTGAGGGGGAGTTATGAAAATTTTCAGTCAAAACAGGAACAAACTGCAAAATAATTCAAAAAAGGATTTTTTTTAAATGATCTAACTCCAAGGGGGAGTTATGAAATTTTTGGATAATTAAAGGATACGAAAGTAATTTTGGGAATTTAAGGAGAAAAAAATGGAAAAATAACTTTCGTATGGACTTTTAATGGTTACTAAAGAAAAATAAGGGTCTGAAATGACAAAGTTCAAAAGATAACTTTCGTAAGGTTTAAATAGCTTACGTAAGGAATCTTAAGGGACTAAAACTGCCAAAGTTTGAAAGTCATTTTCGGAAGATATAAATAGAACAGTTTCATACGCAACCTTTATCACTTTCGTAAATTACTAAATAAGGTTTCATAAATTCTCTGAGTAACTTGAGCTTTCGTAACAAAGAACATTCGATCCAAATCGATTCATTGAACCTCTGTGATAGAAAAACGTAAGAAATCGAGTCCTATTTGCATTATTTGTACTTAATCGTTGTTTAAATTGATAAAAATAGGTTTCGGTGATATCTAGGGTTTCGTAAATATGCAATATGTTTGAAAAGTGAAATAGATTGAGGGAAAATAATAATATGTGCTTAATAAAGTGATTGGGATTGATTGTTCACAGAGAATATCATTTATAGACTGAAATCGTTGGTTTCGTAACGAAGATAGGTTTTGTAACTTTGAGAAAGTACTTTTAGGACATAAAAATAAGCTTAAAATGTTGAAAAAATATAAATAAGCTGTCCAATAAGCAGACTCATTCAGCTTATCATTTTCAAGTGGAAAATCATGTTTACGAAAGTATTTTTCTCAGGTTTCAGTTTCGGGAACAGTAATTGGCCAATCGGTTTCGTAAATGATATTTTGGGCCTAAACAATGGGTTTTGTAAGGGTTTAATGGGCTGGAAATTTGGGTTTCGTACAAGGATAATTAATGAGTCAATTTTTTTCCAAATACTCAAATGGGCTTAATTGTTAAACAAAAAGGCATTTTACGAAAACAAATGATAAATTTTGTTTCCAAATCGTATTTTATATTGATAAATGGATCAAATTGTGAAGATTGTGTCTGGTTTTGACCGTTTTCTGAAGTTAACAGGATGAGGATTGAGCAATCTACCGACCATCCAAATATCGTATATAAGATTATGTTATGTTTAACAAAAAAATTTAGCTACGTGATCAATAATTTCAAAAATATGAAAAGAAAACATGAAGTGGAAATGCAAAAGTGAGTTTTAGCTGTCTGTGATCATTAAGTTTCTCATGATTCATCAAAAGGAAAAGTTCAAAGTTTTGGAAAAGATTGTTTCATAAACCGTTCAAAAATTGATTTATGACTATCTATTGTACATAATTGGGTAAATGGTCTAAGTCATGTCCGGTTTCGGCCGTTTTCTGCATTGAACAGAATGAGAAATGAGTGGTTTAGTGACCATCCAAATTATGTTTCATTAGATTGGTTATATAATCATTGTTTTCAAACATCTTTGAAAAACTTGTGATTTTGGAAAATTTATCTCAATTTCTAATCAAAAAGTAGAATCATTATGTCAGAAAGTGGTACTCTTTCACTAAAAGTTTTTAAGAATATAAATTTATACTCTTGGATTTATTAAAATGGTTGTCACAAACTTGTGTTTTGCCAAATTGGTATTTTCAAAATTAGAGTATATTTTTATTATTCTTAAAATAGTATCAATTTAACAAATGCTTTTTGGAGAGGAAACTCAAAATAGAAAAAGTGATAAAACCTATACGCGAAAAAGCAAATCAAAGTATGCTCAAAACAGAAATGCTAGAGCATACAAAATGAGATTAAAAGAAAAGACGAATAAATGGCATGTGCCCGATAAAGCAAGAATTGGCACATGAGAAAGAAAATGATCAGAATATGCTCAAAAAAAATTGTCAGAGCATATAAAACAGACAGAGTAGAAAGAGACAAAAATGTTATACATGTGAAAATTTCAAACTTCGTATCATTTCACTAATCAATTTATGTCATCATACAGTATTTCACATGGCTCAACACGTGATTCCAGCAGCTCAACTAGTGCCAAAATACCATAGCATCAGGAGGTGTAACCATTATGTTGTGTTGCAAAGTATTCCTTACTCTCCCGAATGCAAGATCGTTGGGCAGATATTACTTGATCATCCACTTAGTTATGCCTTAACTGCAACTGCCGATGTCCCTGCTGTGTACTTACAACAATTCTGGAGGACGGTTAGCAAACTACCTGGTCCTAAAGAAATGATCAAGTTTATGCAGAATACTCAAGAGTTGTTTATACTGTGGATATGTTTCGTGACATTCTTCATTTGCCAGTGGAAACTCCTGATAATCCATTTGTCACACCAGTCAACATTGAAACTATTGAAGCTTTCATGAACAGGGTTGGCTATCAAGGTGTCATTGATAAAGTGAGCGCCTTCTACATGAAGAATTTAGCTCAACCATGGCAAACAATGTTCAAGGTGTTCAATCGTAGCTTAACCACAAGAACATCTGGACATGATCAAACAAAGATCAATATTTTCCAAATGTTTCATGTCGTGATCAACCGAACAAATGTTGATTATGCTGCTCTTCTATGGTGGGATCTCATGAACAATGTGAAACAAAAGAAAGAAGCCATCCAGTATCCTCGATTCAACAAGCTCATAATCATTGATTTAATGAAGAAATTTCCAGAGATTCCTCAAAGGATTGAAGAGGATTATCATTCTATCAAGGATGATATTCCATTGGTTAGTGTGTATACTACTGGGGATGCGCGTGTACGAGGGATGCTAATTCCGGATGAGTTTCTGACTGAGGAGATCCGTGCCACTCATGGCTTTAAGGAGTATGAGACGGTGTTTTTAAATGTAGATGTTCTAATGAATCAACCACAACTGGTTGTTTCTACCCATAGGAACGCATAGGTCTACACCTAGCGCTCATAGCACACCTACCCTTATTGCTAGTCCTCATGGGAGGAAGAGGAAGCAGAGTGCTAAAGAATCAAGTTCACCATAGAAATCATTAAGAATAACATTTAGACAACAAAAGGTGGTTGAAAGAGACCATGATGATGATGACTCTGAGGATAGGTTAGAGCCCGGGAGTCAAAAGGACAATCCAGAACATGTTGATGATGATGACAAAGGTGACAAGAAGGTAGATTAGGAGGAAGGAGGTAAGATGGGTAGTTTGGAGACTAGGATTGAGGAAACGCAGACAATAATTCCCACACCACCTAGATCCCCTAGGACAATCTTATCTTCGGATAATAATATTACTCAAGAATTGACGGATACTGTACCACTCCCAACTACACTTCACACTCCAAACATGGAATTTCCAGCAAGTATAGTCATCTTCCAGGTGTGTTACGAAGGATGTGCAGCGTTAAGGGTATATGATCCAGAACATGGAATGAAGGTGTGTAATAGCTAAACAATTTTAGAAGACTTACAAGCAAGTTAATCAAGTTCTTCATCAGGGTGTATCACGACTCGCTGAAAAAGCTACAGAATATTTGATTGAAAGTAACTTGAAGCCATGCATTGCTGCAACGATAATTGAAGATCGTGATGCTTTTTATTTAGAAGTACCATATCTTGTTTCTCAAGAATTTAACGCACAAGCACCAAAGATTATCGAAGAACTTTTTAAGAATTATGTATAAAGCAATGTTATTCAATTTCATCCTACCACAACTACTTCAACCGAAACAACTTCATCAGCTAATCTTCAACAACAATTGTATTTCAAGATGAAAAGAAGTCTTTAAGATCAAGCTAATGATCAAACATTGTGGGAGGTACTGAAATGTAAATTTGAAAAGGCTTCAATCTCTAAAACTTCTTACAAGGATGATGATATTCACTTACATCATGATGACCATCAAGAGGATGATGCTCCTCCTAAGGGGGAGAAAAGAGTGAAAAGACATAAGGCTCCGAAAAGATCAAAGTCTGCAAGGGGTTTTTCGTCTAAGCATTCAACTAAAGATTCCACTACTTATGTATCCAAGCAACAACAACAACAGGAATGGGATGCATGGGTAGACAAAATAGTGATTGATAAAGATGAGGTGATTCCAAAAGATGAAACACCTAAGCTAATCACAGAACTTCAAGATGTTGATAAGCGTGTTCCAACTATCTATGATTATGAAAGAATGAGGGCTACATTAAATGATGCGTTAAGTAACCAATTCAAGAATGCAGAAGAGTATGCATATCATTTGGAATAAACAACAAATTTATGGAGAATCAAATAGTGCGGGAAAGCAGACATGAGGAGACAAGACGTCCCGTACCAAGACCTCTCGTATTCTTTAGACCATAAAAGAATCCAAATGAACCTCTAAGGTATTTGTATAACAAAGATATGTTCTTTCTAAAGTATGGAAACACTAAGGAGAAGAAGTATATTCTTTTGCTCCACAAGATACACGTAGAACGATTTCCAAAAGCTGATCTGGAAGAAAAGATGAATCATTGGGTTCGTAAAGAATTCAAGACCTTTAATGAAGAAGCACGATTATCAATTCAACATTGGAAAGATTCATGGTATAAAATGGTGTACAAGCAAAAACAAATAAGAGTCAGAAAAAATACAAAAGACTATTTCTCTAAACACAAGATTACAGAGGTTGTCTGAATTACTACTAATCAACCGCATGGTTTGGATTTCATGGAACAAATACTTGTGATCAGAAAATGATAAGCCATATAGTTTTTCTAAAGCTGACTTTAAGTATCTGAACAAAAACGATATTGAAGACTTGTATTATCTTTGCCGAAGCAGGAAGGTCAATTATCGTGAAACCAAGTTGATGAATTCATTATTAACGTTCATCAGAAGTCGTGTCATCTGGGAGAGAGTTCATGATTTTTAGTTGGGAATAGAGAGTTACCAAATCAAGGTCAATTTAACTGCACCAACTATGACATTTCTTGGTATTGAAGCATGTGAACCGTACTCAATAGTCGACAAGCCAGATACCGGTTTGATTTACTTGAACAGCAAAGGTGAGAAATGATTAATGTGCTTGGTAGAGATTGTGAAGTTTTGTGATGCCACGGTGGAAATGGTTTTGAATGAAGTAAAGCTCAAGATCTTCCAATCAGAACCATGGAAGAAATCACCTCTGCTTGGTGAATTAGATCAAGACATAATGAGAGCATTTGAAAGAGAAATTACAAAGCGTCTAAGTCACTGAGAGCAGATGAGAAGATGGGAATCTTTTATGAATGGAAGACCAATTCTACCGACGATGAAGCGTCTATAATAATCAACCCTTAGGGGGAGATTGTTAGAAATGATAAAAGTGTTTATTATTATATGAATTGGTCTTTGTATAGTTTTGATTCATTTTATAGTTTTATTAGTAATTATAATGTAATAAAGTCTATCTTGGTCAAAGTTAAGTAAGTTGCCCCCATGGGTTGACTACCAGTTAGAATTGTGTTAGGATAAAGCAATCAGTATTAAATACCCTTTAGGAGGGTATTTTTACAAGTCTTTTACAATTGTATTTCACTTCCTCCATCCTATTTCTATTTCCCTTTTTTGAAGTGAAAATTTAGAAAATGATGAAAATACTCTCTAGCTCCTCTCCTCTATTCTCTACAGATTTCGTATGATTACTACTTAGCAAACATGACATATAATAGGTAAAGTAAAAGATATCACAGCCATGCCTAATCTATAATTTATTCTAGAAAATGAGGGTTTTTAGAACTTGTCACTCACTTATTTGGGAGGCTTATGGGTCCGTATTGAAATGGTCTCTATCTTTGCCAAGGAGAAACTTTTGAATAATATAGGTGTGGGGTTGTGGTTCTCCTCTTTAAAACCATCTTGTAACTCTTTCGTTAGTGATGAGAGAGTTATTTGGATTTCTCTCGAAGGCTTGCCTCTAAAAGCATGGACCCGTAATACATTTGATAAGTGGCATCTAAATGGGGTGACCTTGTTAAATGGGAGGATTTAGCTAAATAATATCTATTTTGTAAGCGTTTGTGTGTGAAAACTAAGCTCAATGAGATAATTGTTGAACGTTTTAAAGTCATTGTGAAACGTTCAGTGTATTGGGTTCGTACAAAGG
The DNA here is from genome assembly GCA_026074375.1 of Tanacetum coccineum. Classification (NCBI taxonomy): domain Eukaryota; kingdom Viridiplantae; phylum Streptophyta; class Magnoliopsida; order Asterales; family Asteraceae; genus Tanacetum; species Tanacetum coccineum. The sequence goes on along the minus strand of BQNB010015698.1, from coordinate 11,113 downwards.
AAATGGAAGCATGTGATCCATTTATTTGTAATGATACTTATAAAAGTGAGTCATCTAATGATGAAGAAGATGCGAAATACGACATGTCACAGTCTGGAGATAAAGTCACAACAGATAATGATGTTGAGAGGGTCTCCAAATCAAGTTATATGCAAAATAACGACTTACTTTATGATAACAACCACAAAAATATAATTCCTGATAAAGACAAAGTTAGGACCCTTTTAATTTATATGATATCCTGAACAAGAGAAAGTATAGTGGTGACGACTTGAAATATCCACCTGGTTTTACACCAAGTAAGATTAACGTGGAGGAGGTGAACAAAAAGGTGAAAGGGGCTACAAGTAACGAGGTAAATGAGCATTCTAATTCTACTTCAAATATGCTTGAAGAGTCTGTTCCCAAACAAAAACTTTCATCAAATAATAGTGTGTGTTGGAATATGTTAGTTGGATTCGCATGTTATACAACTAGAAATATGTAGGCCTATTGGGGGTACACACATTAAGACACGAAGAGTACGTTTATTATATATATATATATACTTCACGAAATATATATTTAAATATTTGTTAGTTTCCATTATTAGTTTATAACTAATTTAACGAATATTTAAATATAAACCGAAGGGACTAAATCGAACAAAACTGAAACGATAGGGGTGCCTAATGTTTAGCCGACCCATATGTGGTTTGTGAAGGGTGTTTGGGTCAGTTTAAAATTAAGGATGTGGAGGAGTTATGATAAGGAAGGAATTGAGGTTTCCTTGTTTTCCAAGGATTAGGTTTAGGTGCCTATATAAACATCTACACCTTGCCTCATTAATTCACTCATTCACAACCAAAAAGAAAAATCAATCGGTGCTTTTTCCTCTCCTAAAACCTCAACTGAATATTCCTTTAAAGGGTTTTCGGTTCTCTTTTCCTTCCCTACGATTCTCGGTAAAACCCTAAAGGGTTTTTCGGTTTGATTTGTTTCTCCTCAAGTTCGAAGACAAGCTAGATCAACTAAAGGGTTTCAGTTTCAAGTTCTTCTAGTTCGACAACTTTAAAACCCTAACTAGGGTTTTTGGTTTCTTGGTTTTTCTACTTAATTGAATTTGATAAAACCCTAAGTAGGGTTTACCGAATTCGGTCCATTGCTACGAAAGTTGTTTGAGATTTCCGATTCAAGAAACAAAGTAATTACGCTTGGTGTTTGAGACGTGAAGTAAAGACTAGCATCTTGGCGTATTTGTTTGACATGTTGTGTGAGCAACCGTAGAGGTGATAACTTAATCACTAAGATTCAAGATCAAGATTCTCATTTATTGACTATTGTCATTAAACATAACGGTTAGTGTTTCTTACTATATTTGTGTGTTAATTATTAATATCAAACTAGATCCAATCCGCTGCTTACTCGTAGTAAATGGTTTACTAGTTTGTAAAATCTTAACAGTTTGTTCGAAGAGGGTTCACACAGGTGGTTTAATATTGCAATTGATGGATGAGTTAGTTAAGGTAAGACAAACTATGGGCTACAATATGAAAGGGTATATGGGTAACATTGAAATCTATATCGGCTCATAAGGAGAATGCAACGTTGTCAAATAAAGTTTTGTCCCTAAACATTTAAGGACTTGGTCATAAGACCAAAAAAGGGTGGGTAAAGGAGTTGTGTATGAAACATCATGTTAATTTTGTATCTCTTCAGGAAACTAAGGGGCTGTTTGTTTTGGCTTATGAAACGTAAACCCATTTGGGCTTATATTACATAAGCCCTAATTTTTTGGCTTATTTTAAAACTTGTGGGCTTATATAAGTTTGTTATATCCTAATAAACGTATATATGCCTTCAAGTCTTGAAATAAGTTAGAAAATTGGAGCTTATGAAGTATAAGCCAAAATTATGTTTGATTTGGGCTTATATTTCATAAGCCTTAACTTTTTGGCTTATTTTGAGACTTAGGGGCTTATATAAGTTTATTATGATATAATAAACTTAAATACGCCCACAAGTCTCAAAGTAAGCTAGAAAATTGGAGCTTATGAAATATAAGCCCAAATGGGCTTACGTTTCATAAGCAGAAACAAATACCCCCTAAAATGGAGAGCATGGAGCTGGTTACTATTAAGACGTTGTGGGGTAATACTCCTTTTGATTATGCTCTTAGTTCTTCTTTAGGCAACTCAGGGGGTATTTTATGTGTTTGGGAGCCTACTTTGTTTGTCGAAGATAACGTTACCTCATCTGATAATTTCTTGGCTATTATGGGTACTTAGGTAACATTGTGAGGTTTGCGTTATATTATTGAAATCAGACCATTCATCAGTAATGTTGTCAAAATTGTCTCTCGGGCGGAGCTTACAAGATTTATTCTCATTGTTATTAGTTGCCTATAGATTTTCTAGATTGCTTTTAGAATCATTTTCAATCAGACTTTTCGCGCAATATGGAGAATATTGTAGGTTTAAGGAAATATTTCATTTATTTTTATAGTATTATACGTTTGGCTTTTTGTGTTCTTTTTCGAAATCATTTAGATTCTATAGAATAATAATCTAAGCTAATTCCTTATTAATTGCGGTTATTGTTTGGAATCTACTTGTAATATCTATGACACTATCGTATTGTTTTAAATAATGTTGTGTCGTACACAAGTGGGAGAAATCTTAAGTGTGTGCAAGGAACAACATATAACAATATGATTATTGGGGTCTTTTGACCGCAAGGTAAGAAAGCTAATAATTCTACTAGGACTTAAACACACAAGATGTTTGTTGCCCTATTACATTTAAATGTCAAGATATAGTGTAAAGCTACTTCAACATTTTGACTACATGCTTTAGTCAATATAATTATGGTTAATTATATAATCATATTTATGAAGTACAAAATTAACTTAAAATTACTATTGAACTCAAGAGTTTGCGTTCATAACTACTTTAGTTTATGTTTTCTAGTTAAGACATAAAATAGTATAAAAGTCTTGGATTTATCAAGACTATAACATAAAGTAGTAGTAAAAATTGTTGTGTATTCTTGTTATCACATAATACATGAAGCCATGGAATTATTTACAAGACTTGATAACGTATTATTGACTGTTCTGTTTCTTGAAACATTAAATTAGAGATTTATTGTATATTCAAAGAAATATACGTTATAGAATGCACTTGGTTTTATAATACTTTGTATTCAATATGACTTGACCCTATTGATAAGTATTTGATCCAAAGAGAATTAAGTTATCTAAGGAATTCTGATGTAGTCTCACGATTCTAATACGCATAGAATACCACATTATTATGTGTTGAAACAAACTATATTAATATCGTTTGATTTTTGATAACTTTAATTGCTCTACCTCCAAAATCTATTAAGGTTAGAAATTTGCGTGTGTCATGGATACACTCCAATTAGTTTAACTAGAAGGTTAGTCAAGACACTATCTATTTATAGATTAGGATGAATCCCATTATGTTTTGATTAAAGTTCTAAAATTTATTAATATCTTATGAAGCATATTATTAACAAACTAGAGATGAGAACTGTAAAATGTGTTTTGTGTTTCCAAATTAAGAAAAATTTATTGTTGCTTAAATACTTAGTATTTAGAGAACTATCTCTACTTACAAAAGTAAGTGGGAGAATCTACAAATCTTAAAGACGTTTAATAACAAAATACATAACCTTTTGAATTCACTTGTTGATGTCATACTAAGGCTAAACATGTAAATGTCGAACCAAAGTATAATGTAACTCTCATTTATAAATCCGCAAGGATGCCTCATCAATAAAATGATATTTTAATATCAATGCCGAGGAATATAAGTTAGAGGGTCATAGCAAACCTGCTAACTAATAAGATGAATTATCACATCTTAAATCTAATAAATGTCTTAGAACTATGAATGACAAGATACAGTACTTCAAAGACAATCAATGTTTTGAGCTTGATTGACCTTTCACCAAATAGTTAAACTGTGAGGTTAGAATGAGTTTCTTTTGACGAAAGACTCATAAGGACAAAATTTGTTTATTTACACATTTAAGTGCCTGACTGATTGATAGTAGTTTTTTTATGCTCATCTTACGCAAACATTTATAGACTATGAGAGTTAAGAATTTCTTTTGATACACTACATTAATTATTATAAAGTTATGAGTTAATTTGGCATCCATGAGTCTTCGCTATGGTATATGCATATGAACAATTTGTGTTCTATACACTGTCTTTTTTGCAATGTATGTACCTTTGCACTCTTTTGTCGAGGTAACATGGTCAATTTGTTGTGTCAATCGCCATGTAAAGGGTTATGAGTATATATCACCTTTATAAAGTATACCAAGATAAAAGATCCAAGTGTGGGATTAGATCATGCATCTGGAGCCTGAGGTCTTAATGTTTGATTACAATATGATTTTTGATTAAATTAATGATAACTCCTGAGTACACCTGACCATCAAGTGGGAGCAAGCACTATGTTTTTCTTTAAAATTCATATGTTGTGTTACATATTGAATGTATCATTTCATAACCAAGCTGGATGTTAATTCTTGAGATTGGAATGATACTTCACTTGAGAATTAGGAAATAAACAATCCGACCTTGAATCAAATGTTTATGAAATAAACCATATGCTGCGATTTAAGTCAACACAATGCAATATATCATTGAGGCAAGTCTTAAATGATATATTTCACTTGAGATAATTTAATTATGGAATGAAACCTTCCTGTGTTTGTCTAGACTAAGGATTCATATTATATATATTAATTATCTATATTTTATTTATATATATACTATATATATTATATATATTATATTGTGTTTGTGACTGGTTGTTACTTTTGCACAAGGCAAGAATGACAGTTAGTTGACAAACAACATATCTAATTGAGAGTATTTAGATGACTGCTAATACAAACGTTTACAAATTATATAAGGCATAGTGTTGTTTATGTACACTGATGCTAGAGGATAATCAATCCTAATTAAAGTAAAAATTTATCATTTATGATAAATTTGCTGACTATATATGCTTAACTAAGAGCATTGTAGCAATACACATTAAAGAATAAGAATACTTTACATTTTAAGAAACTGTAAAGATGACTGTCAGTATGTCGTTGACTTCAAATACCTAATAAAAGGTATTACGATATCTCCATACTATGACACTTGCAATAGTATGCACATGTGATATAAGACACTCATCATATCATTCAAATCTTTCATAATTTGTAAATTTGAAACAAGTATTCGGAAAGTTTACTCAGATGACTATTTAGCTGTCTTGTAAAGAAAGAGTTGAGAATGTTGAAACATTAGACTTAAACTTACTAATTAGTCTTATGCATATCTATTTTATTAGTATTTGGATAATTGGGATTGTAAGACAATTTTTACTTTCTAATGAATTAAGATACGTGGTGTTTGTTTTTCATACATATAATAATTGTTGTCTTATATATGCATGTTTAATCCTTGGATGATTTTATCATTCAAAATATGTCTATTGTCGGGTAACAATATAGGAATATTGTTATATTAAGACAAATATGAGTGTTGGTTGTATTATTTAAATACATGGATGGTTCCTGCCAAACTCATATGTTATTAATAAGGGATGCATATTTGACGCCCCAACCTTCGAATATTTACTTTTGGATCATTGTCATGAGTAAGATATCAAAAATGGCTAAATAAGTCATGCTTAGACTAGAGATGCAAACAAGTTCTGCATGTGTGGATATCACTTTTTGATTATAAGTCAAATGCTATCCTAAAAATGGTAGTTATAAAGGCTATTCTTGGAAGTGATGTGAAGCAGCATCCACAACACTTGTAGTCAATAAAAAATTTGTTCCTCCACTTAATATGTGCAGAATGATACCATGGCGCCTCTCTAGAATTAATCAGATAATTGTATGACCGTACCCAACGGGTAATTTAAGATGATTCTTACTTACATTTGGTATATCTGAATTAACTTTTATAATGAGAATCTAAATAGTTAAACTATATAGAATGAGTTAGGATCCATATCCATGGTTTAACGGTATCTGTAACAAAGGGATGATAATAGCAAGTAATACATAACCATTATGCTGACAGTGTTCTTGAAACTTCATCTCAGGTATTTCTAGTTTTAAAAACAAATGAGAGTGTTGCTAGACGTTTCCGTTGTTAGTATAATTGGAATATGCTACTCCAACTCCCAAGTGGGAGCTGTTGGAATATGTTAGTTGGATGCGCATGTTATACAACTAGAAGTACGTGAGCCTATTGGGGGCACACACGTTAAGACACAAAGAGTACGTTTATTATATATATACTTTACGAAATATATATATAAATATTCATTAGTTTCCATTATTAGTTTATAACTAATTTAACGAATATTTAAATATAAACCAAAGGGACTAAATCAAACAAAACCCAAACCATAGGGGTGCCTAATGTTTAAAAAACAACCTATAGTGGGTATTGTGAGTAGGGTGTTTGAGTCATTAAATTTAATTTAAGGAGGTGGAGGAGTTGTGATAAGGAAGTAATTAAGGTTTCCTTGTTCTCCAAGGATTAGGTTTAGGTGCCTATATAAACACCTACACATTGCCTTATTAATTCATTCATTCACAACCAAAAAGAAAAATAAATCGGTGTTTTTCCCTCTCCTAAAACCTCAACCGAATATTCCCTTAAAGGGTTTTTGGTTCTCTTTTCCTTCCCAATGATTCTTGGTAAAACCCTAAAGGGTTTAAACGATTTGATTTGTTTCTCCTCAAGTTCGATGACAAGCTAGATCAACTAAAGGGTTTCGGTTTCACGTTCTCATAGTTTGACAACTTTAAAACCTTAACTAGGGTTTTTGGTTTCTTAGTTTTTATACTTAACCGAATTTAATAAAACCCTAACTAATTACTACAAAAGTTGTTTGAGATTTTCGGTTCAAAAAACAAAGTAATTACACTTGGTGTTTGAGACGTGAAGTAAAGACTAGCATCTTGGCGTATTTGTTTGACTTGTTGTTTGAGCAAACATAGAGGTGATAACTTAATTACTAAGATTCAAGATCAAGATTCTCGTTTATTGACTATTGTCATTAAACATAACGGTTAGTGTTTCTTACTATATTTGTGTGTTAATTCTTAATATCAAACTAGATCCAATCCGCTGCGTACTCGTAGTAAATGGTTTACTAGTTTGTAAAATTGCAACAGTTTGTTCGAAGATGGTTCACACAGGTGGTTTAATATTGCAATTGATGGACGAGTTAGTTAAGGTAGGAAAAACCATATGCTATAATATGGAAGGGTTTATGCGTAACATTGAAATCTATATCGGCTCATAAGGAGAATGCAACGTTGTCAAATAAATTTTTACCCCTAAACATTTAAGGACTTGGTCATAAGGCCAAAAAAGGGTGGGTAAAGGAGTTGTGTGTGAAACATCAAGTTAATTTTGTATCTCTTCAAGAAACTAAAATGGAGAGCATGGAACTGGTTACTATTAAGACGTTGTGGGCTAATACTCCTTTTGATTATGCTCTTAGTTCTTATTTAGGCAACTAAGGGGGTATTTTATGTGTTTGGGAACCTACTTTGTTTATCAAAGATAACGTTACCTCATCTGATAATTTCTTGGCTATTATGGGTACTTAGGTTCCTTCGTCTTCTAAACTTCTTATCATTTTTGTTTATGCTCCCCAAGATTTAACAGAAAAGAGTGTGTTATAGGATTACATCCTTCATCTCATAGATCAATGAGATGGAGATTGTAGGATTATGAGGGATTTTAATAAAGTTAAAACGGAAGAAGAAATATATGGTTTGGTTTTCAACATTCAAGGTGCTAACGCTTTCAATAGTTTTATCTCCTTAGCAAGTCTGATTGACCTTCCTTTTGATGGTTATGCTTTCACTTGGGCCCACAAGACCTCCAATAAGATGAGTAAGTTAGACATATTTCTAGTTTCTAATGGCTTATTGGCTTTGTTCCTGTATCTTTCGGCTCTTTGTTTGGATAGAAATCTATCAGATCACCTACCTATTCTCATGCAGGAATTAAGCATTAATTATGGTCAACCAATAAAGCCTGGTGTGATGAATTTGAGGTATTGATGAAAGGTGAATTTGAAATGAGTGCTATGGGAGAGATGACTTTCTTCTTAGGTCTACAGGTGAAACAGTTGCCTGATGGTCTTTTTATCAGTCAAGACAAGTACGTTAAAGATATCAGAGCAGGTGTTCTCCAATACAGATATGTTCTTGATCGTGACCCAGGGCTTCAGATGCCATACGTGATAAGCCTTCAAGGTCAACCGCATCTTGAATATCCACATCCCCTTCTGTAAGATATGCTTATAACAATAGCAGAAATATGCTTATAGGAAGCCTTATGGTGAACGGGTCAGGGATCTGCGCAAAGGAAGTGGTGGTGGACGCAAGACACCACATGCTGGGAAGGCTTTCGTCAATCTTGGCGAAGGAGT
>BQNB010015697.1:62206-72819 GCA_026074375.1 Tanacetum coccineum | reverse complement strand
AATGTACAAGATATTAAAAGAAGAATCATATCTCTACGAGCTAAAGACTGAAGTGATTAAGTCTAGTATTTTCAGGGATGACCTCCCTTAGGGGGAGATTGTTAGATATTAGAAAAAGACTCGGTCACCCTGTGTATTTAACTGTTTATTAATAGCTCGTAGTTAATAGTTTAACGTATGACTTTCGGTAATTAACCGGGTACTAATACCCGATATATTATAAGAACTATATAAGCCTCTTCCAACTTTGGAAGAGGCAAGCTAGTCATTATTCATTTTTCATTTAAACACACTTGTTTCTCTCTCTAGAAAACCTATCATGTGTTTCTCTCTCTAGAAACCAGCCAAGTCCAAGAATCGACCCCGTGTTATGATATATGATATACCACATTATGATAATGCTCCAGTTGAGAGCATTATATTGATGATGATTTTTATTCTTATTTAAGGATAATGTTTTTATATTTTTGGTTTTTCTTGTTTTTATAATAAAAAGGAAATGAAAAATATTTTTGTATTTTTATAATAATAATAAGAAAATATTCACAAACGGAAAATAATAACTTCACGAGGAAGGGTCCTCAAGACACTAATCGTCAAACCGTAACGATATTGTCGCAACACACCTCCCCGGCAGCGGCGCCAAAAATTGACAATGATAAATTCAACCCTTTACTATATATTAAATATATAATATAATATATAATAAGAATAAAAAATATCAATCAAAATCAATTGTAGTAAACCGGGAAGCATGCGATTCCCGGGTCGTTTATCCCCAACGAGGCGTGAAATTGACGATTACGTTATTGGTTTGACTTTTGGATGCTTGAATAGCAAAGTTTTAGATTGGTCTTTCTAAATTCTATGAGAAATTATGAAAATTTAACTAAGGAATACTTAAAACTACTAAAGCCGAAAAATATTGATTTTTGAAAGAATTTAATCATTTAAGGACTCAACGTGAAAATCTGAAATGGGGGGGGGGGTAAAGGGGGGGGGGGGGGGGGGGGGTGGGGGGGGAAAGGGGGGGGGGGGGGGGGGGGAGGGGGGGTGGGAAGGGAAGCGTGTGGAAACAAAGTTTGATAATTCTTTAATTTTGGGAAAACCACTGTTACTTAACAATGAAAGATATCATCTTTTGAAACAAATTGAATTTTTAGAATCAAAATTGGCATCACAAGATATTCGTTCTTGTCAAAAAGAATATCATGAGTTGAGAACTTCGTATAATGCTTTAAAAGTAAAGTTTGATTCTCTTAATCGAAAAAAATGGAACATCAATGTTTCAAAATCTTCAAAACCTAAAAAAGTGTTTCAGAAAAGGTTCACACGGGTGAATCCTCAAAACCGTTTTCAAGAAAGGTTTCTCAGTTTACAGCCTATTCTTTACAAAAAAATAGGAAGTTTTCTAAGAAATCTCAAAGTTTTGAAACATTTTTTCCTCAAAAGAGTTTTAAGACAAGAGCTTCAAATGCAAAGAATCAATCTTTTGAAACATCACACTCTTGTTTTACACCGGTAAAACAAGTGTGGAGACCAATTAAAGAATCTCAAACTTTTGAAGCATCTACTTCTCAAAAGAGTTTTACGACAAGTACTTTAAAAGGAAAGAATCAAGTTTTTGTTACTCCACATTCCGGTTTTACATTGGTAAAACAAGTGTGGAGACCAAAGCAAAGTCATTTGAAACTTTCAAATATTCCAAATTAGAAATGTTTTCAATGCAAAACAAGAATGACTTGGCTTTGAAAAACAAAAACAATGGAAGATTTTCAAACGCTTCAAAAATGAATTTTCAGAATGAAACATCAAATGGTAACAATAAATAGAAATTTTCTTCACCAACAATATTTAAAACTCCACGTGAAACACCGAGTTTCAAAAATCAATGGAAAATCAAAAAGAATTTTAAATCTCCATTGATTCCACGAGAGTTGTTTTCAAATGAAACACCGGTTTCAAGCCCTCGTTAGAACTCAACATCTTTACATCGACTTGACACAACTTTCAATTGGTTTTCAAAATTTGGTAAACCCGTTAGCACCGTGCTTAAATGGGTTCCAAAGGTTGTTGTCTAAATTTGATGTCATTGGTTTGTATTCAAATGACAGATTGCAACCCGTTCTTTAAATAAAAGGAAAATGTACGTTTCAGTGCATTTATCCTTAACAACGAAAAGAGAAATCTTTTCGGTCTTGAGCTATTCAAAAAAAATATTCAAAGTTTTGTAGCTCAAGTCAATGGCTTGTTATTAAATTTCAGATAACAACTCGGTTTTCAAATAAAAGAAAAGTGTACGTTTCAGTGCCTTTTATCTTTAAAAGAAGAGAAAACTTCTTTGTCCCGAGCAATTTCTTATCAATTTTTTTTCAAAAAGTGTGATCGGGACATACGGCTTTTAAGTAAATGTCAGCTTAGGACTCCTTCTTCAAATAAAGGAAAGTGTACATTTTTGTACATTTATCCTCACAACGAGAAGCTTACAACTTCTCGGACTTGAGCTATTTCATTTAAGATATTCCAAATCTCGAGCTCAAGTAAAATGGTATACAAAAGTTTGAACACAAATTTTCAAGAGTTATTCAAAAAGATTTTTCAAATTTTTTCAAATTGTGTGTTCAACACTCCCTTTCTTATTCAACAACTAATTTTAAATCGATATATTTTTGAGGGGGAGTATAAAGGAAAATGTTTTGAACAAATGAATAATAATCGATTTAAAATTAATTGTTGTTAAGTGTGTTTATATCGATAAGCGTGCAAATGGTAAAGATTGTGTCCGGTTACGATCGTTTCCTGAAATTAACAGGATGAGGAGTGAGCAATCTACTGACCATGCGTTTTACTTTGAGCCCTTGACCCAAACACCCCTTTAAACTGGTTTTAGCGTAATTTAGACTATAAAAAGGAAATTTAAACTTAGACTTTGTATAACCAGGTTAAATCTAGGACACATAAACATACACGATTCAACAAGATTTAAGAACCCAAATAAGCTAGAACACAGGAACAATTTTGGAGAATTTAAAAGACAATTTTTGCATAAAACTTAAATTTCATTAAAACAGTAAAAGTTTACAAGACTTAAAAAGTAAATGACAGAATTTAAATTACATAAAACATAAAAATATAAAAAATAAAAGTATTCTACTCCTAGTTACTAATGTCTTCTGTCTTCCTTCTTTTTTATATAAGCTGTGAGGTCTTCAACTTGTGTTTCTTATGCTTTTGTTGTGAGAGGCATCAAAGATTTAATCCAAACCATCCATTTAGCTTGCTGCCCAAGTCTATAGATCTCAACCCTTAAATTTTTATCATTAATTTTGAACGAATAGGGTGCAAGAGGATTGTCAAGGTGGCAATTGACTTTTTGCGAAGTGGGGTAGAGGGGGAGGGTGATGATTTTGTTATGAGGTTGAAGGGTTTTGTAACATCCGAGAATTTTCGAATTTAGAATGACGATGTCAATCTTTGACTTTTTAGGGTCTGGCTTGACTTATAAGAACGATCATCTAAATCACGTTTTCACGACTCGGACACTAAAGCAATTTGATTGGAATGACATTCCTGACAACTTTTAGTTCTGCCCGAGACTGAAACGAGCCGAAAATGGCTAAAACAGCACCGTAAAGATAAACGAATAACAACAACGCGGACACACAAAATACAATTAAATTTGTTTTTAATAATCAGTATTAGTTATAATAAAAATATAAATAAATTATCATCATTTTTTAATTAAAGCGTTTTTTGAAAACGCGACTATTGAGTGAAATCCTTTTTATTCGGACCGAGCGAAACCGTTCATAAATAGAGTAACAGATATTTATTTAATGTTATAAAATATTTCTGAAAGTATTAAATCAAATAAATACACATTTTTATCGGAAAAACTATTTGACAAACAATGGCGCAAGTTTCGAGAGTTTTGAACATCCGTTAATCGCTCCAATGAGTCCCGAACCGATAATTAATCAAAAATTGATATAAACATTTTACCAAAATAACCCTCCTACTATTACACTGGTCATTTTAAGTTTTATATATAATATATCATACATGTTCATATCATCTCATATCATATTTTTTTCCTCTTTATTATAAAAACACCCACTTAATAACCCTCTCCCCCTCCCAAATATCCGGCCACCACTGCCCGCCGCCGCCCACCTTTCTCGCCGCCGCCGGAAAACTTTTCCGGCGGGCATTTTCCGGCGAAGACCAAAATGGCTCCTCGTGACCGGATCTATCCGATCCTCACTACCACTCTCCCCCACGCGCGACCACCACCCCCACGTCACCACCACAGCCGCAACCCATCACCACCATAACATCACCACCATCTCAATCTCCTCGCCACCGCCACCCTCATAGCACCAAGGGTGCGTTTGGCTGTGACCACCACGCGACAAGGGTGCGTTTGGTTTGGTTTATAACAGCCAAGGGAGTGGGTTCGGGTTGAGTTCACAGCCACACGACGAGGGTGCGTTGGCTGTGACAGTCCACATAGGGCATGTTTGGTTTGTCTCATAACACCAAGGGGTATTCGTTGGGTTTGTTGTTTCGCAAAAAGGGTGCGTTTTGTCCGGGTTAAAATACCACCGCCGCGGGCCGGGTTGACTGCCGCGGGTTGGGTTGACTGCCGAGGGTCGGGTTGACAGCCAGTAAAAGCCACCCGGGATGAATAAGAAGTGTGTCGGGTTGTGGATTTCCCACCTAAAGTCAAACAATAAGGTGCGATGTGTCGGTCGAGTGTTGTGGGTTAACACCCCGTTGAGGGTTGCTGGTTTGCGGGGCAGCCGGGTCTAGCCGGGTCGGGCATGGGTTTGGTTCGTGTATAAAACAACCACCGAAGGGTTGTTTGGTTCGTGTCACAGCCGGGGTCGAGTTGGGTTATAAAAGTAAGAGGGGTGTTTATTTGTTCGGGTTTGGTAAAACAGCCGAGGGGCTGTTGGGTTTGGCTGTCAAAAACAGCCGGGGTGTTTGGTTTGGCTCGGGTCATCGGGGCAATGGTTTGTCGTGACGGGTTAAGGGTTAACAACCCAAGGGATGCGTTTGGTTCAACAGGTTGCACCACAAGGGTGCGTTTGGCATAAGGGAAACAACAAAAAGGGGTGTTTGGTTGGCTGCCATCACCACACGGGTGTGTTTGGCAGCCACCGCCATCACCTAGGGTGCGTTTGGATTTGGGTTTACCAAAAATTAGGGTGCGTTTGGCTTAACAGCCACGCACAAGGGTGCGTTTGGTATTGTGACATCGAAACGGGTGCGTTGATTGTGTTGACACCGAAAAAGGGTGCGTTTAGTTTAAAAGTATTCAATAATTTCGTTATATTATAAATTGATTAGATGTGATGAAAAATATTAGAACTTGCGCGGTCTAGTTAAAATATGATATTAATATTAAAACGAGACTGATATTGATGTATAAGAGACATTGGATATATCTGAGACGAGAGTTGGACCAAAAATGGACCTTGACACCTTTTATACCGAATAATAAATATCAAAAATCGAAACATAAGATTCGGGAATCGAGATGTTGATAAAATATATTTTGATTTACAAAATATAACAAATTATAATTATACGGATGTTTTGATATAAAACGGGACTTTTAACTCTCAATAACGAAGAAACTGGATCGAAATCAGAATATACACTTTAGTTATAAAATAGGTTATTTTTAATAAATATTAAAAATGACAGATTTATTAATTAAATGATTTGATCACTTTCGAGTCCGTTTCAGCCTTCCGGCGAAACACGAAAGTTGTTCGTAATGGCATTTTACTTTGCCGCGAGGCTTATCAGCTTTAAATATTAGAGATAGGTTATATTGGACGGAAAATAGTATATATACATAAAATATACTAAGGGTTAAGGTTTAAAGACGCGCAAGTGGATTTCTCATCACATGTATATATGACTGCATACATATAAAAATATGTATGATTTCGTGGTAACGATGTACGCATCGTTGGTCGTATTTATTATGTGTTATAATCGAACGACATAATTATAGGTCGTGGTCGAGATCGTTGCAGATTCAGTGTGATTTAATTGGATTAATTGATCGTGGTCTTTAATCAATGTGAGTTCATAGCCTCGCTTTTCAATCTTTTGAATGTTTTATAACCCGCGAGGGGGATACATGCTTGTCTACAAAATCTTATATTTGGTTATCTTATAACAATGTGATTGTTTTTAAAGGATTTTGTGAGTTTATTATCCCCATGTTTACTGGTTTCACATATATTCGGGGTGAGAACATGCTTGTTTACAAATGCATTTACAGGATTGTTTACGAATTGGTTTACATACTTATTTGCATAGTTCGCTATGGGATACATTATTTGACTTCATTTTTGGTCACAAATGCATACTTTACATTTGAAATAATTTCGGATTAGCTTATGCTGATTGAACTGATAACAAAAAATTACTTGCCCGGGTGTTCTTGGAGGGGACACCGGTAACGGGAGTACATATTTTTACAGTACTGCCCGGGTGTTCTTGGAGGGGACACCGGTAACGGGAGTATATACGCATTACATTACTGCCCGGGTTTCTTGGAGGGGACACCGTACGGAGTATATATACACGCATTAATTGTATCCTGCCCAAATTATGGTACATACATGTCTACGTCACAGCGTCCATAGAACTGTAAATCACTTGGGGGTGAGCGCGAATGTTTATGAAATAGGTCTATGTCGATGTGGATTCCCTGTCGTGTGATTAGCGATCACTGGTAAACGAAACATATATGAGATCTATTCGTGATTGACAACCCCCGGTTCGGGTTATTAGTCTATCACCATGTGAAGCGAACTTTATAACATGTCGGATCAATGTTGGGGGACTACAGGGCCCCACCGACACATACATACTTGGGAGATGCTGGATGGGGTGTGGTGGGGACAGGGGGGGGGGAGGAGCATGCGAGTGGTGCAGGTAGTGTGCGAGTGCCTTTATAAAGAGCCGTGTTGGTGGGTATAGGGGGGGGGGGGGGGGGGGGGGGGGGAGGGTCGTTGGGTGTAGAGCGGGGATAGGGTGGTATGAGGGGGGGGGGTGACATAAAATTTTGTGCATCTTATAAAATCTTGGGATTTTTAATAGTAACTGAGTGATATACAGTGGATTACATTTATATTTAAACTAATCTATGAACTCACCAACTTTAATGTTGACACTTTTAAGCATGTTTTTCTCAGGTGAATTAGATGCTTGTACTATTTGATGTGCATTGGAGTCTTTACATTCAAGCTTTTCATTGTGATGCAAATAATGGGACAAATGTATTATTAAATTCAGATTTTTATTGAATCAACCAAATGTTATTCTCAAACAACACCTAGAGGTCGTTCTCTTTGTATCTATTGCTGTGTATTACGAAGTAACACCCCATATGGTAATTCCGCTGCTTTGTAAAGTGATTTTTTGAGTGTGTTTACAGATTGTCATCATGAGCAATGGTTTTTAGAGAACTAGGTTGCATATTTTACCCATAGACTATAACCGTTTCAACAAATATGTTGCATCACAACAAACATTTTTCAAAGTGCATACATGGCTACTTGCTTATGTGCTTTCATTACGTGTTGCATGAGTGCTTACGTGGCATACATATAATATAAGAATATATATGCTTGCTTTCCTTTCGCGTATATCGTACGATTATTTATATAGGAGTTATTTATTATTAAATACTCGAGTCTTTCTTAAGACATTGTGAGTTGCACATGTTCTCAATATAATGTCAGACATTGTGATATTGCACAATGGTCCTCATTTTTGTTTCTCAGACATTTAATTAACAATGGTCTCTAATAATATTATTTTTTTACTTCAAAACTTTATGATAAAAGCAGAATTACCGAAAGCCGTTTATAATTTTGTTACAATGGAATTAAGTATAATTTAGTTATTACATTCTTGTATAAGGCGATGACTTTGTAATATTAGATTTGATATGATCATGGTTCTATGATAAAAAGCAGTCACAGTTACCGTTTGCACGGGATTGTGTAACGAATCTAAATATGCAATTCTGTATAGGATCTTGGACTTGTAATCACGGAGAAAATCGATATGGGTAATCACAATACTGATTTTTTTATAGAGATCTTTTACCTTATTTACTCTAACCGGGTACTCATTTGATTATCTTGGAACTCTATGTGGATCTTGCCTGCATTTTTACTCCCAGCTTCAAAGACGATTTTTAAAAATCACTCTTCACATACTCAGTAGAACACATGCGTCGTCATGTCAACTACCTTGAAGTTAATGAGAGTACGCGTATTTCACCCGGGAATTATTAAGTAGGATGATTTATAATCTGTTTATTTAAAAGGATTGGGACGCCTCTTCAGTTAAATAAATAAATTATAAATCACCGAACCATAAGTTTATCATTTCTTACTTACATAAATTTGGACGCTTCTTTATGTAAATAAGAAATTATAAATGAGTGGGCTTAATGGTATCCGATATGACACGAGTATGAACCTGAAATCGATAATCATCAGAATCCGTTAAAAAGGTTTGGAAGCACAATAGTGTCTTGCCACTCCGCATAAATCTTAAGGCCTCATTTGGAGCTACCTTATCTCATTCTTAAGTTATTACTTATGACATTGCAAGTCTTTGCAATCACGAACTGTCTGTGGAGCTAACAGACTGAGTGCAATATCCCGTCACCATTTGTTATAGTATTGACGTTATGGTCGCTATTGTTGGGTCCTGGAGCGGTCCCGACTGATACAACTTTATCCAATAAGTAATGCAACTCCCCTTAAACGAGATAAACACCTATCGACGAAACAGATAGTTGGACTATTCATTTCAGGCCACTAGTAGGAAGACGTAGGTCGCGGTACATCCTAGTACTGCCAAGAACTGGCCAGATGATCGTGCTTGAGTGATAGAAGCACTGGATTTGGGTGACCTGCGTGGAAGTCCCAAGCAGGAACACAAAAATAAACAAATGCGGTGAGCATGCTATCTAGACAAGCAGACAATATTGTGGTCTGAGTAAGCGGGATGTTCGAGTAAGAGCGATACCAGTGGTGTTAGTATCAATCATAAAACTTTTTGACGATATTTTAATAAAAATATCTACCTTAATGATTATAATCCTGGTCAACATAGCCAAGCCGGGGATGGTGGTGCGTGGTCGATGGGGTGACGATGGTGGAAGTGGTGGTTTCGGTGTAATGATGATGGTGGTATGATGATGATGATGATGGTGGTGGGCTGTCGTGGGACAGCAGCTTCGAGAGAGGGGGGGAGATGGTGCGAGTGAGGGCGAGTGGGTATGTGTAACATCCGAGAATTTTCGAATTTAGAATGACGATGTCAATCTTTGACTTTTAGGGTCTGGCTTGACTTATAAGAACGATCATCTAAATCACGTTTTCACGACTCGGACTCTAAAGCAATTTGATGTGGAATGACATTCCTGACAACTTTTTAGTTTTGCCCGAGACCTGGAAACGAGCCGAAAAGGGCTAAAACAGCACCGCAAACATTATTCGAACAATATACAACGCGGACACACAAAAACAATTAAATTTGTTTTTAGTTATCAGTATTTATTTAATAAAAATATTAAATAAATTATTCATCATTTTTAATTAAAAGCGTTTTTGAAAACGCGACTATTCGAGTTGAAATCCATTTTTATTTCAGACGGAGCGAAACCGGTTCACAAAATGAATAACAGATATTTTATTTAATGTTATAAAATATTTCTGAAATATTATCAAATAAATACTCATTTTTATCAGAAAAATGATTATAAAAACAATGGCGCAAGTTTCGAGATTTGAATCGGTCGTTAAGTCGCTCAAATGAGTCCCGAACCGATATTTATAAAAGTATAATAAAAATGTTACACTTTTAACCCCCAACTATTATAAACTTTTTACTTTCTTTTATATATATATAAATCTTATATCATTTCATTTCATTTTTCCATCTTTTATACATCTTCATCTTCTTCCTCTCTCTCCCCCCATTTTATCCGGCCACCACTCCCCCACCGCCGGCCACTGTAGCGCCGCCGCCGGAAAACTTTTCCGGCGGACATATCCGGTGAACACCAAAAACACTCCTCATTTACCGATCTACCCGATCCCCTACACCACTCTCCTTCACGCACCTTATAACACCAACAACATCACCATCATCATACAACCATATCATCATCATAGCCACCCCACACCACCTCACCCCACTGCCACCACCGAGCACCTATCTAGGGTGCGTTCGTTTTTATCATAAGCACCGGGGGTGCGGTTAGTTTGCAAAACCACCATTAGGGTGTTTGTTTGTTTCGACAGCCACCACGACCCACAAGGGTGCGTGGGGTGTCGGGTCAAACCACCAGCCGAGGGCTGCGTTGGGTTATGGTCATAAAAACGAAGGGGTGTTCGGGTTGGGTTGTGGTGACAGCCGGTTATAAAACCCGCGAGAAGGGGGGTTGCGTCGGGTTTGTTATACCAGCAGCTAGGCTGCGTTTTGGTTGCGAAGTCAGCAGCACGGCTGCGTTTGGTTTATGGTTAACCAAGTAGGGTGCGTGTGGTTTGTATAACACCCCGAAG
>BQNB010015697.1:26785-57254 GCA_026074375.1 Tanacetum coccineum | reverse complement strand
TGCTCTTATCAATCGGAGTTTATCTGGAAAGACTAGTGGTCTTGACAAGCTTCGTCTCTCCATAGCTCAAATCCTTTTGGGCATGTTCCATTAGAAAAATGTGGACTATGTAGAATTACTCTGGGAAGACTTCATCTACCAGATAGAAAACAAAGTCTAGAAGAAGCAAGAAAAAATGTACTACCCTCGTTTCACCAAAGTTATCATTCACCACTTCCTTATTCAAGAAAAGTCGCTCTCCTAGAGAAACAAAATTAGGATGCACACCTCCAAAGATGACTACTTGATTAACTCCTTAAGATTTGTCTCTGCTAAAGAATCAACTCAAATCTATAGAGCTATTCTTCCTGAATGTTTGACCAGTCTAGCAATAAAGGAAAGTAAAGCGTACAAGACTTATCTTGGCTATGCTACAGGTGTTGTACCTCCTAAGATTGCTAGAAAATTCAAGAAAGCTTCTCCATCTAAGAAAGACAGTGATCTAGTCCCTGTAGATAAAGAACCTGTCTAGAAAGGCAAACGAGTTAAGAGACCTACCAAGAAGTCTACAACTAAGCCAGCAGCAGGTGTCGTCATCAGAGAAGCTCCTGTGGAAACAAAGTCTAAAAGTAAGGAAAAGGAAAAGGAAAAGGTGGATGTTACACGTGGGAAAGGAATTAAATTGCTATCTAAAGTAGCTTTGACAGAAGAAGCTCGGATGAAAGAAGAGCTTAAGGGACTTTCACAAGACACATCCTAGTGGTTCTGGTACGGTTGCCGAAAAACCACCAAGTGTTGAAAACAACACTCCTACTGTCACAAGTGAAGGAACTGGTGATAAACCAGGGGTTCCCGATGTGATAGAAGATGACTCTACTGAGAGTGATTCTGAGTCTTGGGGTAATGATGAAGACGACATCAACAATGATCAAGATTCAAGTAATGAAGACAGTGAGCAGGAGAATGAAAGTGAAGACCAAGTATCTGATTCGAAGCAAGAAGAAGAATCTAAAGATGATGATCAAGAAGAGGAGGAGTTTGTTCATACTCCCTCTCCCACTGATGATAAAGATGATGAAAATCTGGAATCAGAAAGTGATGAAGTGATTAAAAGTGATGAAGAAAAGGGATTGGATGATACTGATTACCAATTTGATGATGATGTTGATGCAAGATTGAAAGAACCTACTCAGACTGATAAAGAGGTTATTCAAGGTGAGGGTGTTGATGCTGAAATGATTGACGCTCAACAAGGGAATGAAAATTTGGAGACTACTCAAGAACAAGTTGTTGAAGATGCTCATGTGACAATTTCTACTGTTACGAAGAAGACTAAAGTTCCTACTACTAGTTCTTCTCGTACATCCGAATTGGCATCAAAATTCCTAAATTTTTCAGATATACCTCATACTGATGCAGAAATTGTTTCTCCACTAGATGTTCATATCCACCATGAAGTCCCAAGAACTCAGGCACCCACTCTTCTTACAATACCGGTCTCTATTATCACTGAATCATCACCTGTATACACAAAATTTCCTCAATCATCACAAACCTTCACACCTCCACCAATACTGACAACACCTACTCCATAGCCGACAATTGAAACCACAAATTCTCTATCTACACTTCCTGACTTTGCATCAGTCTTTCGATTCAAGATAGAATAACAGCATTGGAAAAAGAAGTTGCTGAACTTAAAAAGGACCCTCTACACACTCAAGTGACAACTTTAGTTGATGAACATCTAGACACACGGTTGGGAGAAACAAAAGAAGAATTCATGAAATTCCTTTCAAAACCTCTCACGACAAGAATCAAAGATCAAGTAAAAGATCAACTGCCTCAGATTCTGCCCAAGCAAGTGTCTAACTTCGCTCCACTTGTGATCGAAGAGTTGATTAAAAAATCACGTGATGAAGTTACTCTAGCAAAGGTGTCTTCTCAAATACATTCTACTTATGAGGCTGCTTCTACACTTACGGAGTTTGAGTTAAAGAAGATTCTTCTCGACAAAATGGAAAAAGGTGAATCATATCTGGCAGCTCCTGAACACCGAGATTGCTATGATAGTTTGAAAAAGTCTTACGATCTCGACAAAGATTTCTTCTTCTCTTATGATGTTATTCCTTGAAGCGAAGCCATAAAGACAAAGACAAAGATGAAGACCCTTCCGCTGGATCAGACCGAGGGTTAAAGAAAAGAAAGTGAAGCAAAGATGCAGAACCAACCACTGGTCCAAAAAAGAAAGATTCAACGTCTGGCTCTTCCAAAGGCACCAAGTCTCAATCGAAATCTTCTAGAAAATCTGTTCAATTAGAGGAACCAGTGTTCGAGGTTGCGGACTCTGACATGCCACAAGATCAAGAAGGGAACATGGGTGATAATGAAGATGAACCAAGGAAAGAGACTGCCTTTAGACAGGACTGGTTCAAGAAACCTACGCCACCTCAAGAACCCACTGACCCTGACTGGTATGTTGGCAAGACTACGCAGGAAGGGCCAACTCAAAATTGGTTGATGACTCTAGCAGCTTCTACTTCTACTGATAAATCGTTGAAGGACTTTGATGAATTGATGAGCACTCCAATAGACTTCTCTAGATACATCTTGAATGGCCTGAAAATCAAGAATTTAACTCAAGAAATCCTGTTAGGACCAGCATTCAGACTACTCAAAGGCACCCGCTCTAATTATGCTGAACTAGAATATGACTTTGAAGAATGCTACAAGGCTCTTTCAGAAAAGCTTGATTGGGAAAATCCTGAAGGCGGTGACTACCCATTTGATCTTTCCAAACCCCTTCCTTTGATCACGCGTGGAAAACGTCAAAGAGTACCATTTGAATACTTCATCAACAATGATCTCAAGTATCTACAAGGAGGAGTTTCGACTATGACATACACGACGTCTACCACCAAGACAAAGGCCACTCAGTATGATCTACCAGGCATTGAAGACATGGTTCCAAACATATGGAGTTCTGTTAAAGTTGCTTATGATAGATATGCGTTATGGGGTATCTCACATTGGAGAGAACAACGTAAGTCCTTCTATGCATATGCAAGAGGCATACAATCAAGAGGAGATGTATATTCTACAAAACGTATTCTGGCAGTCACTCATGTAAAGGTAATGAGGAAACATGGATACGGGTACTTGGAAGAGATTGTAGTGAGAAGAGCTGATAACATATTATACATATTCAAGGAACGTGACTTTCCACGACTTTGGATCAATGATATCGAGGATATGTTAATTCTTGTGGTTCAGAATCGGCTCACAAATCTTTCAGGGGATGATGTTGCTGACTTCGTAATAGCCCTAAGGATGTTCACCAGAAGTCTGGTTATTCAGAAGCGAGTCGAGGATCTTAAACTTGGAGTTGAAAGTTATCAAAAGAAGATCAACGTCACCAAGCCTGATACTACAAGACTGGATCTCAGAAAAAGGCACCCATACACTCCATACAAAGACCCTCAAGGATTCATTTATGTCGACGACTACAAGAGGAACAGGTTGATGTGCTCCGATGAACTGTACAAGTTCAGTGATGGCACGTTAACAAGACTTCTTTCTTCGCTCGAAGACATTACCAATAATATTGACATGGAGTACTTGCCAAAGAGAAGATGGAGCACATTGGAAAAGAAAAGAGCTCATTTCATGATCAAGGACATCAACAAGCTGCTAAAGGAAAGGAGGATGATGAGGAGTTTAGAGAAATTTGTTGGCGGTAGACTCTATGGAACTGACCTCAGACTGCTGCAAAGAACAATATGACTTCGTCATATTGTGTTCATATCTCAAAGGTCATTTCGTATATCATAAACTTGTGAATTTGTATATATGTAGTGTAGACTTATGGTTAAAATAAGGTGTGCTCGAGTATAAAATTTTCAAGAATTTCTTAGTAAATTCAAAATTTTCAAATTATTATACTCAGCACAGTCTTATATACCCTCAAAACTTGAGGGGGAGCATTAAAATGTTCCTTATAGTAATTATGTAACATTTTGTCCCTGAACGTTTAATCAATTGATATCCAAAATATCAAGGGATTAACATTTTGGATAAGGGGAGAAAATGTGATTAAACTGAATCTTAATTGTATTGACATGTGATCGTATAAAATGGACTCAATGCACTCCAACACTTAGCATGTACTACGATTACGGTGCACATGTTAAGGGGGAGCTTTTAGTGATGATGAAAAACTCTCAAAGTGTAAATCTTTTGATATTTATATCAAACACTTTGATTGAACTTTTCAATGATTTTGGTTTTGATTGTGATGGAATACCCTAAAGACCGACCATGTACTTAAATTTATGGAGTTATAAGGTGGTTAGGCATAGGTATTCAAATCCCATGATCCAACCAGAACCGGAGGGATCTACCCAGGGATATCCACTAGTTAGTGTAGAAGTCCTTAGGTATGATACAAAAGGAGAAAAAGTGAGAATCGGGAATAATGCCGACTGAGATGGAGCTAACACTGGAACAAACCCAACAAGGTGTTAGTTATGAAGTCTCGGTAAGCATTGAAGGGGTTGAAGAATGAAAAAGAAATGTAAGGATAAAGGGTGAAAAGAAAGAAGCCCTCCATACACTTAGGCAGAAACCGGGTCAATACATAATCTGTCAGAAACACTAAGTTGTTGTCTGACATTGAAGACAGTCATGGACCCAGTGACGCTATGCACAACCCTCCCTAGCCACTCAAGGTCTCTCAACAGACTCTTATTTCATTTCTCACGGAGATTACACGCATTTCTATTGACTTTCTCACTCTAACAAGCTTGGATCAATTTTGAACAAGCTAAGATAAGTGACAAATTCCCCTGGTGCAGGAACAATTTAAAAGAGTTTAAACTTTTGAAATTTTAAAATCTAATCCTTGAAATCTACTCTACTACTAGTTTAAAATGATTATGAAACTATCTCAAGCAATGAGCACAAGTCACTTTGACTTTTAGAGGTCAAAGTGCAATAATCCAAACACCCCTTTATACATTTGACAGATTTTATTTTAGCTTGTGAATTGAAACTAATGATTGAAAACTTTTAACCAGATAATAATAAGCTTATTACAAGCTTATCAAACAGAATTTAACAATTTATTAAGCTAGAAATACCAATCTACAACTTATGCTAACTATATTTTTTTGGGTTTTTGAGATTTTTAAAGGCAAACTTTTGAAAAAACTAAGATCTAAATCTATAAAGCTAAGAACAGATTAAAATTGATGACTAATGAGCAAAATTAAACACAGATAAGCAACTAGATAACAGTTAAGGTAAAGCTATTATAACTAATCACACATTAAAGCTAATAATCAATAAGCTGCTTTTAAAACAAAAAATTTATAGGAACAAGGAATTAAAAGAAAACTTACTTAAAGCTTCAGCTAAACAGAAGCTAAGTGCTTATAGAGCTTATCAACAGCTCTGGCTTATCCAAGGATAAGCCAGTAAAGTCCATGAGAGCCCTTCCATAATTGGCTCTCCTTCCATAAGCTTATAAGTCCAAGTATCAAAGGTATTAAACTGATTTTAGGATTAAAGTAAGTTAAATGAACTAATTAGCTCTATCATAAGCTTAGAGACTCATGAGAGCTTTTGAGAGCTTATTGAGAAATAGTGACTTATAAATGAAAGTTTATGAATGCAAGTAGAGACTTAGGACAAAAAACTCAATTTCATTAATCTTAAAAGCTTTATTACACTACTGAAATGAAAATTACAATGGATTTAAGCTAAAAATTAACTAAACATTAGGCTTAAGCTAAAAATACAATTTAAACTAAAAATTGAAAAGCTAAAATCTCCCCCGTGTGTGTGTGAGAGAGAGAGCCTTTTATAGCCTGCTGCTGAACCTTCTAGCCCCTTGAGTGCTTCCCACGCTCCTTCTAATCTCACCCCTTGAATTCCTTCAATGATTGGATCTCTAATTATGTTCGTTGGATCATATTTGTGCACACACGGATTGCCAACGTGGCAATCCGTGATGTGACCCCTGTGCTTCTTTTGAGAGTAGCCCGAGTATAAAAATCCACTCCTTGTGTGTTTTCTCATGTCCAACGTGGCATTTCCCTTGTGGGGATTAGCCAATAAGGAGCGTTTGATTACGTTTTAACCTGCCAAGGTGTTTATTATACCTTGAATTGTCTAAATCGCCCTTTAATTGAGAAAAGCCCCTTGTTTGACTGCGTGGTGAATGGAGAAGATGAATGAACAGTACAAACGAATTTTCCCGCTTGTTTTTAACTGGAATGGGTATAAGGTTTTAAACTTGGGTGAATGAGTGGAAAAATGAGTACCCAGTGGATTATAGAGGTGTAAATGTAATACACATCAAATTTATAACTCATTTAGGATTGCACATTGGTCCTAGACTTACTATTAAGGGTAATGGCTTTAGGATTTTGGCCGGTGTATGGGCTTAGGGGAATCCGGTGAGTTTTAAGGTATAAAGGGCCCATTAAGACTTCAAGGACCATTTGTGTAATCTTTTGAAACTTAAGGGACTGAATTTGAAACTTTGGGGTCTTTGTCTTCTAATGTTAATTATGACTAAGGGTTGACTTTTTGACTTTGGCTTCCGGCTCTTGCACACTCTTCCGTTCTCGTATCCGTGTTTGCCTGTTTTTGACGATTTTCTTGTGATATTTGTCTTATCCATACCTACACACACAAAACACAAAAACAAGCAAATCTTTGCCATTTTTAGTTTGTTTTTGGTCATTTAGCGTCATTTTTGGTATAAATGGATATGTGTATTTCACACATATCAAGTTTCGATTATGACATACACGACGTCTACCACCAAGATAAAGGCCGCTCGGTATGATCTACCAGGCATTGAAGACATGGTTCCAAACATATGGAGTTCTGTTAAAGTTGCTTATGATAGATATGCGTTATGGGGTATCTCACATTGGAGAGAACAACATAAGTCCTTCTATGCATATGCAAGAGGCATACAATCAAGTGGAGATGTATATTCTACAAACTTTATTTTTGGCATCACACATGAGAAAGGCAATGAGGAAACATGGATACGGGTACTTGGAAGAGATTGTATGAGAAGCCATATAACATATAATAACAAATACAAGTGAAGGGACTTTCCACGACTTTCAAAAAAATAAAGGAGAATCAATGATATCGAGAGGATATGTTTAAATTCTGTGTTCAAAATCGGCTCACAAATCTTTCAGAGATGAAGTTTGCTGACATCGCAATAGCCCTAAGGATGTTGACCCCCAGTAAGTCCTGTTATTCAAAAGCGAGTCGTGTATCTTCAACTTGAGTTGAAAGTTAATCAAAAGAAGGATCCAACGTCACCAAGCCTGATACTACAATACCAGAACTTAAGAACAAGGCACCTGTACACTCCATACAAAGACCCTCAAGGATTCATTTATGTCGACGACTACAAGAGGAATAGGTTGATGCGCTCCAACGAACTGTACAAGTTCAGTGATGGCACGTTAACAAGACTTCTTTCTTCTCTTGAATACATTACCAAGAATATCGACATGGAGTACTTGCCGAAGAGAAGATGGAGCACATTGGAAAAGAAAAGAGCTATTTTCATGATTAAGGACATCAACAAGCTACTAAAGGAAAGGAGGATGATGAGGAGTTTTTGAGAAATATGTTGGCGGTAGACTCTATGGAACTGACCTCAAACTGCGGCAAAGAACAATATGACTTCATCATATTGTGCTCATATCTCAAAGGTCATTTCATATATCATAAACTTGTGAATTTGTATATATGTGGTGTAGACTTGTGGTTAAAATAAGGTGTGCTAGAGTATAAAATTTTCAAGAATTTCTTAGTAAATTCAAAATTTTCAAATTATTATACTCGGCACAGTCTTATATACCCTCAAAACTTGAAGGGGCGGGGGGGGGGGGGGGGGGGGATTAAAATGTTTTCCTTATAGGAATATGTAACTATTTTTGTCCTTGAACGTTTAATCAATTGATATCCAAAATATCAAGGGATTAACATTTTGGATAAGTGAAGAAAATGTGATTAAACTGAATCTTAATTGTATTGACATGTGATCGTATAAAATAGACTCAATACACTCCAAAACTTAGCATGTACTACGATTACAGTGCACATGTTAAGGGGGAGCTTTTAGTGGTGATAAAAAACTCTCAAAGTGTAAATCTTTTGAAATTATATATCAAACACGTTTTGATTGAACTATCAATGATTTTGTTTTGATTATGATGGAATAACCCTAAAGAACGACCAGTACTTAAATTTAAAGAAGTTATAAGGTGTTAGTATAGGTATTCAAATCCCATGATCTCAACTAGAACCGGAGAGATTCTACGCCAGGGATATCCACGAAGTTATTGTAGAAGTCCTTATGTATGATAACAAAAGGAGAAAGTAAGATCAGGAATAATGCCGACTGGATGGAGCTAACTCTGTGAACAAACCCAACAAGGAGTTTTAAGTTTATGAAGTCTCGGTAAGCAATAAAGGGGTTGAAGAATGAAAAAGAAATGTAAGGATAAAGGGTGGAAAAGAAAGAAGCCCTCCATACACTTAGGCAGAAACCGGGTCAATACA
Organism: Tanacetum coccineum; assembly: GCA_026074375.1. Taxonomy (NCBI): domain Eukaryota; kingdom Viridiplantae; phylum Streptophyta; class Magnoliopsida; order Asterales; family Asteraceae; genus Tanacetum; species Tanacetum coccineum. The sequence goes on along the minus strand of BQNB010015697.1, from coordinate 48,674 downwards.
TAATTCCTGTCAGAAACACAAAGTGTGTCTGACATCGTGAAGGACAATCATTGACCTATTAAGGCTATGCACAACCCTCCCTAGCCACTCAAGGTCTCTCAAAAGACTCTTGTTTCATTTCTCATGAAGATTACACGCATTTATATCGACTTTCTCACTCCGAGTTAGTTGATATTAAAAATGTGGCAGTCTGCTCCAGCCTCCAATCACTAATAACAAAGTGCACTATTGAGTCTAGAGCCAAAAGAGAATCAATCATAAAATCTTATTAGGGACACTTGTCAAATCAATGCTTCTATGTTCACACATTGTGAATAACAAGATGTATATTAGGAGTCCTACGCATTATCCTTGAGATTTTTCTGAACATCCGAGTGATATGTAAATATTCACAATGAAGATAGAAATCCTGCTTGCGCCCACCATCAAACAATCACATGGTATGTTGACTTATGCGATTTCTTATGAATCAAACTTGTGAACCACTGGAAAGAAACGATGTGCTATCTATAAGAATCAAACTTGGTCCAGTTATGAATAACGGATTGCTGATGAATTTTTGAAATGATTAACACTCTCGATGTGTCACAAAAACACATTAGCAAGTGACACGTCGATTGATTTTCAAATCAATTTTTTATTTTAATTGGTGAGATAGTAACTCGCTGGTTCACTCATATCGTGTTGTCTGCTTTGAGACGTTCCGATAATGAGAACATGCTGAGTGTGATGAATCTAATACATATGTGTTAGAAAGATTCAATACTACAGCTGGAAATCCTGTCAAAAAGATTCTTCTTAAATTGAATCTATCTGATCACAGGTCAATCCCCACGGATTCGAAGGTTATTCCAACCAAACACGGGCGAATGACAAAGCCATATTCGTCCCCCTACTTTATTGTTAACTGCTTTATTTTAGGAATATTTAAAGATGGTGATGGAGGTACCTGATTCTAGCTGACTCAAAAGATTCATTGCCACATGCTCACACCCTACCGGCAAATATAAAGACATCATGAAAGCTCAAGTACATGTTTCAAGACTTCCGCTACTCTAATGTCGTACGTCCTTCTTGAAGCGACAAAGTGTTAAAGTTTAAGAAATTTAAGAAAGATGCATTATTAAAGCTTTTCAAGATTATCAAATCAAGAAAGCTATGAGCATGTCGGTCTAGAAGTCACAAGTTTACGAGATGGCAAAGTTTACAAGATGGCAAAACGAGATTATGCTTGGTTGACGATTTCAAGAAGCTCAAAGATCACATTCATGTCAAGACAAAAGAACTAGCTCAAATCCAAAGTGAATGATCACTACATCAAATCACAAGTTAATGATTGAAGTTAAAGACTACGAGCTCAAGACCGGAGTGAAAGCATAGTATGCTAAGTTTAAATTTTTATAAATTGGAGTGACCTCCCTTAGGGGGAGATTGTTAGAAATACAAAAAAAATGTTGGTCACTACCAATATAGTTAGTCATAGCTCGTAGTAAGTCATAATGTAATGCTGGTAAGCTAACCGGGCTAAAGGTTCATGGAAAGCCCGTGTTAAAGCCCATAGCCGGCCTTGGTTAGAGTATTTATACCCTCTCCACACATAGAGAGGGTGTTGGTTGTTCATTTTCTCACACTTTCACTAAGCTAATATTATCATTTTACTTTCTCTCTCTAAGTGTTCATCCAACCATCTCTTTCTCTCTCTAAAACTCTAAGTGAATCATTCCATACGTGTGTTAAGAGATTCTACATCTTATTTGCTTATTTTACATATGGGTTTTGCTTATTTGGCAATCTTGGTAAAAAAAAGTACTTATTTGGATACACTTTAGCTTATTTTACGTATGGGTTTTGCTTATTTTGCAATCTTAGTACTTATAGTATACGAGCTACTTTGAGAGCCAAATGAAAACCATACATAGTTGAAGGATATAAACTACAAACTCGAATAAACCTAAAGGGGCATGACAAAAACATTTCTTTCCACCAAATAATATCATCAAACACCTTGTTAAACCTCAGCCGTATTCAAACCATCCTCCACCTCATAGCCGCCACAACCACTTTTTGCTGCTCTAAGGTAAAAACCCTTATCTTATTTGCTTATTTTACCAACTGGTTTTGCTCATTTTGCAATCTTGGTAAAAAAAAGTACTTATTTTGATACCCTTTAGCTTATTTAACATATGGGTTTTGCTTATTTTGCAATCTTGGTACAAATAGTATACGAGCTACTTTGAGAGCCAAATGAAAACCATACATAGTTGAAGGATATAAACTACAAACTCGAATAAACCTAAAGGGCATGACAAAAACATTTCTTTCCACCAAATAATATCATCAAAAACTTTGTTAAACCTCAGTCGTGTTCAAACCATCCTCAATCTCACAGCCGTCACAACCACTTTCTGCTGCCCTAAGGTAAAAAAACCCTTATCTTATTTGCTTATTTTACCTATTGGTTTTGCTTATTTCGCAATCTTGGTAAAAAAAAGTACTTATTTGGATACCCTTTAGCTTATTTTACATATGGGTTTTGCTTATTTTGCAATCTTGGTACTTATAGTATACGAGCTACTTTGAGAGCCAAATTAAAACCATACATAGTTCAAGGATATAAACTACAAACTCGAATAAACCTAAAGGGGCATGACAAAAACATTTCTCTCCACCAAATAATATCATCAAAAACCTTATTAAACCTTAGCCGTGTTCAAACCATCCTCAACCTCACAGCCACCACAACCACTTTCTGCTGCTCTAAGGTAAAAAAACCCTTATCTTATTTGCTTATTTTACATATGGCTTTTGCTTATTTTGTAATCTTGGTAAAAATAAGTACTTATTTGGATACCCTTTAGCTTATTTTACATATGGGTTTTCCTTATTTTGCAATCTTGGTACTTATAGTATACGAGCTACTTTGAGAGCCAAATGAAAACCATACATAGTTGAAGGATATAAACTACAAACTCGAATAAACCTAAAGGGGCATGACAAAAATATTTCTCTCCACCAAATAATATCATCAAAAACCTTGTTAAACCTTAACCGTGTTCAAACCATCCTCACAGCCGCCACAACCACTTTCTGCTGCTCTAAGGTAAAAAAAACCCTTATCTTATTTGCTTATTTTACATATAGGTTTTGCTTATTTTGCAATCTTGGTAAAAAAGTACTTATTTGGATACCCTTTAGCTTATTTAACATATGGGAATTTGCTTATTTTGCAATCTTGGTACTTATAGTATACGAGCTACTTTGAGAGCCAAATGAAAACCATACATAGTTGAAGGATATAAACTACAAACTCGAATAAACCTAAAGGGGCATGACAAAAACATTTCTCTCCACCAAATAATATCATCAAAAACCTTGTTAAACCTCAGCCGTGTTCAAACCATCCTCACAGCCGCCACAACCACTTTCTGCTGCTCTAAGGTAAAAAAAACCCTTATCTTATTTGCTTATTTTACATATGGGTTTTGCTTATTTTGCAATCTTGGTAAAAAAAGTACTTATTTGGATACCCTTTAGCTTATTTTACATATGGGTTTTGCTTATTTTGCAATCTTGGTACTTATAGTATACGAGCTACTTTGAGAGCCAAATGAAAACCATACATAGTTGAAGGATATAAACTACAAACTCGAATAAACCTAAAGGGGCATGACAAAAACATTTCTCTCCACCAAATAATATCATCAAAAACCTTGTTAAACCTCAGCCGTGTTCAAACCATCCTCAACCTCACAGCCGCCACAACCACTTTCTGCTGCTCTAAGGTAAAAAAAACCCTTATCTTATTTGCTTATTTTACATATGGGTTTTGCTTATTTTGCAATCTTGGTAAAAAAAGTACTTATTTGGATACCCTTTAGCTTATTTTACATATGGGTTTTGCTTATTTTGCAATCTTGGTAAAAAAAGTACTTATTTGGATACCCTTTAGCTTATTTTACATATGGGTTTTGCTTATTTTGCAATCTTGGTACTTATAGTATACGAGCTACTTTGAGAGCCAAATTAAAACCATACATAGTTCAAGGATATAAACTACAAACTCGAATAAACCTAAAGGGGCATGACAAAAACATTTCTCTCCACCAAATAATATCATCAAAAACCTTATTAAACCTTAGCCGTGTTCAAACCATCCTCAACCTCACAGCCGCCACAACCACTTTCTTCTGCACTAAGGTAAAAAAAACCTTATCTTATTTGCTTATTTTACATATGGGTTTTGCTTATTTTGCAATCTTGGTACTTATAGTATACGAGCTACTTTGAGAGCCAAATGAAAACCATACATAGTTGAAGGATATAAACTACAAACTCGAATAAACCTAAAGGGGCATGACAAAAATATTTCTCTCCACCAAATAATATCATCAAAAACCTTGTTAAACCTTAACCGTGTTCAAACCATCCTCACAGCCGCCACAACCACTTTCTGCTGCTCTAAGGTTAAAAAAACCCTTATCTTATTTGCTTATTTTACATATAGGTTTTGCTTATTTTTTAATATTGGTAAAAAAAGTACTTATTTGGATACCCTTTAGCTTATTTAACATATGGGAATTTGCTTATTTTGCAATCTTGGTACTTATAGTATACGAGCTACTTTGAGAGCCAAATTAAAACCATACTTAGTTAAAGGATATAAACTACAAACTCGAATAAACCTAAAGGGGCATGACAAAAAAATTTCTCTCCACAAAATAATATCATCAAACACCTTGTTAAACCTCAGCCGTATTCAAACCATCCTCCACCTCACAGCCGCCACAACCACTTTTTGCTGCTCTAAGGTAAAAACCCTTATCTTATTTGCTTATTTTACCTACTGGTTTTGTTCATTTTGCAATCTTGGTAAAAAAAGTACTTATTTGGATACCCTTTAGCTTATTTTACATATGGGTTTTGCTTATTTTGCAATCTTGGTACTAATAGTATACGAGCTACTTTGAGAGCCAAATGAAAACCATACATAGTTGAAGGATATAAACTACAAACTCGAATAAACCTAAAGGGGCATGACAAAAAAATTTCTTTCCACCAAATAATATCATCAAAAACCTTGTTAAACCTCAGTCGTGTTCAAACCATCCTCAACCTCACAGCCGCCACAACCACTTTCTGCTGCTCTAAAGTAAAAAAACCCTTATCTTATTTGCTTATTTTACATATGGGTTTTGCTTATTTTGTAATCTTGGTAAAAAAAAGTACTTATTTGGATACCCTTTAGCTTATTTTACAATCTTGGTACTTATAGTATACGAACTACTTTGAGAACTAAATGAAAACCATACATAGTTGAAGGATACAAACTACAAACTCGAATAAACCTAAAGGGGCATGACAAAAACATTTCTCTCCACCTAATAATATCATCAAAAACTTTGTTAAACTTTAGCCGTGTTCAAACCATCCTCAACCTCATAGCCGCCACAACCACTTTCTGTTGCTCTAAGGTAAAAAAAACTTATCTTATTTGGTTATTTTACATACGGGTTCTGCTTATTTTGCAATCTTGGTAAAAAAAGTACTTATTTTGATACCCTTTAGCTTATTTTACGTATGGGTTTTACTTATTTTGCAATCTTGGTACTTATAGTATACGAGCTACTTTGAGAGCCAAATGAAAACCATACATAGTTGAAGGATATAAACTACAAACTCGAATAAACCTAAAGGGGCATGACAAAAACATTTCTTTCCACCAAATAATATCATCAAAAACCTTGTTAAACCTCAGCCGTGTTCAAACCATCCTCAACCTCACAGCCGCCACAACCACTTTCTGCTGCTCTAAGGTAAAAAAACCCTTATCTTATTTGCTTATTTTACATATGGGTTTTGCTTATTTTGCAATCTTGGTAAAAAAAAGTACTTATTTGGATACGCTTTAGCTTATTTTACATATTGGTTTTGTTTATTTTGCAATCTTGGTACTTATAGTATACGAGCTACTTTGAGAGCCAAATGAAAACCATACATAGTTGAAGTATATAAACTACAAACTCGAATAAACCTAAAGGGGCATGACAAAAATATTTCTCTCCACTAATTAATATCATCAAAAACCTTGTTAAACCTCAACCGTGTTCAAACCATCCTGACCCTCACAGCCGCCACAATCACTTTCTGCTGCTCTAAGGTAAAAAACCCTTATCTTATTTGCTTATTTTACATATGGGTTTTGCTTATTTTGCAATCTTGGTAAAAAAAAGTACTTATTTGGATACCCTTTAGTTTATTTTACATATGGGTTTTGCTTATTTTGCAATCTTGGTAAAAAAAAGTACTTATTTGGATACCCTTTAACTTATTTTACATATTGGTTTTGCTTATTTTGCAATCTTGGTACTTATAGTATACGAGCTACTTAGAGAGCCAAATGAAAACCATACATAGTTGAAGTATATAAACTACAAACTCGAATAAACCTAAAGGGGCATGACAAAAATATTTCTCTCCACTAATTAATATCATCAAAAACCTTGTTAAACCTCAACCGTGTTCAAACCATCCTGAACCTCACAGCCGCCACAATCACTTTCTGCTGCTCTAAGGGTTTTGCTTATTTTGCAATCTTGGTACTTATAGTATACGAACAACTTTGAGAGCCAAATGAAAACCATACATAGTTGAAGGATATACCTATAAACTCGAATAAACCTAAAGGGGCATGACCAAAACATTTCCCTCCACCAAATAATATCATCAAAAACCTTGTTAAACCTTAGCCGTTTTCAAACCATCCTCAACCTCACAGCCGCTACAACCACTTTCTACTGCTCTAAGGTAAAGAAACCCTTATCTTATTTGCTTATTTTACATATGGGTTTTGCTTATTTTGTAATCTTGGTAAAAATGTACTTATTTGGATATCCTTTAGCTTATTTTACATATAGGTTTTGCTTATTTTGCAATCTTGGTACTTATGGTATACGAGCTACTTTCAGAGCCAAATGAAAACCATACATAGTTGAAGGATACAAACTACAAACTCGAATAAACCTAAAGGGGCATGACAAAAACATTTCTCTCCACTAAATAATATCATCAAATACCTTGTTAAACCTTAGCCGTGTTCAAACCATTCTCAACCTCACAACCGCCACAACTACTTTCTACTGCTCTAAAGTATAAAAACCCTGATCTTATTTGCTTATTTTACATATGGGTTTTGATTATTTTGAAATCTTGGTAAAAAAGTACTTATTTAGATACCCTTTAGCTTATTTTACATATGGGTTTTGCTTATTTTTCAATCTTGGTACTTATAGTATACGAGCTAGTTTGAGAGCCAAAATAAAACCATACATAGTTGAAGGATATAAACTACAAACTCGAATAAACCTAATGGGGCATGACAAAAACTTTTCTCTCCACCTAATAATATCATCAAAAACTTTGTTAAACCTTAGCCGTGCTCAAACCATCCTCAACCTCACAGCCGCCACAACCACTTTCTGTTGCTCTAAGGTAAAAAAAACCTTATCTTATTTGCTTATTTTACATATGGGTTCTGCTTATTTTGCCATCTTGGTAAAAAAAATACTTATTTGGATACCCTTTAGCTTATTTTACATATGGGTTTTGCTTATTTTGAAATCTTGGTACTTATAGTATACGAGCTACTTTGAGAGCCAAATTAAAACCATACATAGTTCAAGGATATAAACTACAAACTCGAATAAACCTAAAGGGGCAAGACAAAAACATTTCTCTCCACCAAATAATATCATCAAAAACCTTATTAAACCTTAGCCGTGTTCAAACCATCCTCAACCTCACAGCCGCCACAACCACTTTCTGCTGCTCTAAGGTAAAAAAACCCTTATCTTATTTGCTTATTTTACATATGGGTTTTGCTTATTTTGTAATCTTGGTAAAAAAAGTACTTATTTGGATACCCTTTAGCTTATTTTACATATGGGTTTTGCTTATTTTGCAATCTTGGTACTTATAGTATACGAACTACTTTGAGAACCAAATGAAAACCATACATAGTTGAAGGATATAACTACAAACTCGAATAAACCTAAAGGGGCATGACGAAAACATTTCCCTCCACCAAATAATATCATCAAAAACCTTGTTAAACCCTAGCCGTGTTCAAACTATCCTTAACCTCACAGCCGCCACAACCACTTTCTGTTGCTCTAAGGTAAAGAAACCCTTATCTTATTTGCTTATTTTACATATGGGTTTTGCTTATTTTGTAATATTGGTAAAAAAGTACATATTTGGATATCCTTTAGCTTATTTTACATATAGGTTTTGCTTATTTTGCAATCTTGGTACTTATGGTATACGAACTACTTTCAGAGCCAAATGAAAACCATACATAGTTGAAGGATACAAACTACAAACTCGAATAAACCTAAAGGGGCATGACAAAAACATTTCTCTCCACCTAATAATATCATCAAAAACTTTGTTAAACCTTAGCCGTGTTTAAACCATCCTCAACCTCACAGCCGCCACAACCACTTTCTGTTGCTATAAGGTAAAAAAACCCTTATCTTATTATTTTACATATGAGTTTTGCTTATTTCGCAATCTTGGTAAAAAAGTTCTTATTTGGATACCGTTTAGCTTATTTTACATATGGGTTTTGCTTATTTTGCATTCTTGGTACTTATAGTGTACGAGCTACTTTGAGAGCCATATAAAAACCATACATAGTTGAAGGATATAAACTACAAACTTGAATAAACCTAAAGGAGCTTGACAAAAACATTTCTCTCCACCAAATAGTATCATCAAAAACCTTGTTAAACCTCAATCGTGTTCAAACCATCCTCAACCTCACAGCCGCCACAACCACTTTTTACTGCTCTAAGGTAAAAAAACCCTTATCTTATTTGCTTATTTTACATATGGGTTTTGCTTATTTTGCAATCTTGGTAAAAAAAGTACTTATTTGGATACCTTTTAGCTTATTTTACATATGGGTTTTGCTTATTTTTCAATCTTGGTACTTATAGTATACGAATTACTTTGAGAACCAAATGAAAATCATACATAGTTGAAGGATATAAACTACAAACTCGAATAAACCAAAAGGGGCATGACAAAAACATTTCTCTCCACCAAATAATATCATCAAAAACCTTGTTAAACCTTAGCCGTGTTCAAACCATCCTCAACCTCACAGCCGCCACAACCACTTTCTGTTGCTCTAAGGTAAAAAAACCCTTATCTTATTTGCTTATTTTACATATGGGTTTTGCTTATTTTGAAATCTTGGTAAAAAAAGTACTTATTTGGATACCCTTTAGCTTATTTTACATATGGGTTTTGCTTATTTTGCAATCTTGGTACTTATAGTATACGAGCTACTTTGAGAGCCAAAATAAAACCATACATAGTTGAAGGATATAAACTACAAACTCGAATAAACCTAAAGGGGCATGACAAAAACATTTCTTTACACCAAATAATATCATCAAAAACCTTGTTAAACCTTAGCCGTGTTCAAACCATCCTCAACCTCACAGCCTCCACAACCACTTTCTGCTGCCCTAAGGTAAAAAACCCTTTATCTTATTTGCTTATTTTATATATGGTTTTTTCTTATTTTGCAATCTTAGTTAAAAAAAGTACTTATTTGGATGCCCTTTAGCTTATTTTACATATGGGTTTTGCTTATTTTGCAATCTTGGTACTTAAAGTATACGAGCTACTTTGAGAGCCAAATTAAAACCATACATAGTTGAAGGACATAAACTACAAACTCGAATAAACCTAAAGGGGCATGATAAAAAGATTTCTCTCCACCAAATAATATCATTAAAAACCTTGTTAAACCTTAGCTGTTTTCAAACCATCCTCAACCTCACAGCCGCCACAACCACTTTCTCTTGCTCTAAGGTAAAAAAACCCTTATTTTATTTGCCTATTTTACATATGGGTTTTGCTTACTTTGTAATATTGGTTAAAAAGTACTTATTTGGATACCTTTTTGCTTATTTTACATATGAGTTTTGCTTATTTTGCAAATCTTTGCACTTATAGTATACGAGCTACTTTGAGAGCCAAATGAAAACCATACATAGTTGAAGGATATAAAGTACAAACTCGAATAAACCTAAAGGGGAATGACAAAAACATTTCTCTCCCTCAAATAATATCATCAAAAACCTTGTTAAACCTCGGCCGTGTTCAAACCATCCTCAACCTCACAGCCGCAACAACCACTTTCTGCTACTCTAAGGTAAAAAAAAACCTTATCTTATTTGCTTATTTTACATATGGGTTTGGCCTATTTTGCAATCTTGGTAAAAAAAAGTAATTATTTGAATAACCTTTAGCTTATTTTATATATGGGTTTTGCTTTTTTTTTTAATCTTGGTGCTTATAGTATATGAGCTACTTTGAGAGCCAAATGAAAACCATACATAGTTGAAGGATTTAAACTACAAACTCGAATAAACCTAAAGGGGCATGACAAAAACATCTCTCCACTAAATAATATCATCAAAAACCTTGTTAAACCTCAGCCGTGTTCAAACCATCCTCAACCTCACAACCACTTTTTGCTGCTCTAAGGTAAAAAAACTCTTATCTTATTTGCTTGTTTTGCATATGGGTTTTGCTTATTTTGAAATATTGGCAAAAAAAAGTACTTATTTGGATACCCTTTAGCTTATTTTACATATGGGTTTTGCTTATTTTGCAATCTTGGTACTTATACTATACGAGCTACTTTGAGAGCCAAATGAAAACCATACATAGTCGAAGGATATAAACTACAAATTCGAATAAACATAAAAGGGCATGACAAAAACATGTCTCTCCACCAAATAATAAACCTCAGTCATGTTCAACCTCACAGCCGCTACAACCACAATCTGCTACTCTAAGGTATAACCCTAAATTTATTTGCATATTTTACATATGGGTTTTTCTTATTTTGGAATTTGGAGAAAAACGTACTTATTTGGATACCCTTTAGCTTATTTTACATATGGGTTTAGCTTATTTTGCAATCTTGGTAATAAAAGTACTTATTTGGATACCCTTTAGCTTATTTTACGTATGGGAGTGTTGGTAAAAAAAATAGGTACTTATTCGGATACCCTTTATCTTATTTTACATATGAGTTTTGCTTATTTTTGAATCTTAGTAAAAAAAGTACATATTTGGATACCCTTGAGCTTATTTTACTATTGAGTTTTGCTTATTTTGCAATCTTGGAAAGAGAAAGTACTTATTTAGGTACCCTTTAGCTTATTTTACGTATGGGTTTTGCTTATTTTGCAATCTTGGTACTTATAGTATACGAGCTACTTTGATAGCCAAATGAAAATCATACATCGTTGAAGGATATAAACTACAAACTCAAATAAACCTAAAGGGGCATGACAAAAACATTTCTCTCCACCAAATAATAAACCTCAGCCGTGTTCAACCTCACAGTCACCACAACCACAATATGCTGCTCTAAGGTAAAACCATCAATTTATTTGCTTATTTTACATATGGTTTTTGCTTATTTTGGAATCTTGGTAAAAAAAAATACTTATTTGGATACCCTTTAGCTTATTTTACGTATGAGTTTTGCTTATTTTGCAATCTTGGTAAGAAAAAGTACTTATTTAGATATCCTTTAGCTTCTTTTACATATGGGTTTTGCTTATTTTGCAATCTTGGTAAAAAAAATACTTATTTGGAAACCCTTTAGATTATTTTACATATGGGTTTTGCTTATTTTGCAATCTTGATACTTATAGTATATTAGCTACTTTGAGAGCCAAATGAAAATCATACTAGTTGAAGGATATGAACTACAAACTCGAATTAACCTAAATGGGCATAACAAAAACATTTGTTTCCACCAAATAAAAAATCTCATCCGTGTTCAACCTCACAGCCGCCACAACCACAATCTGCTGCTCTAAGGTAAAACCCTCAAGTTATTTGCTTATTTTACACATGCGTTTTGCTTATTTTGGAATCATGTTAAAAAAAGTACTTAATTAGATACCCTTTAGCTTATTTTACATATGAGTTTTGCTTATTTTGCAATTTTGTTAAAAAAAGTACTTATTTTGATACCCTTTAGCTTATTTTACATATGAGTTTTGCTTATTTTGCAATCTTGGTACTTATAGTATACGAGCTACTTTGAGAGTCAAATGAAAACCACACATAGTTGAAGAATATAAACTACAAACTCGAATAAACCTAAAGGGGCATGGCAAAAACATTTCTCTCCACCAAATAATATCATCAAAAACTTTGTTAAACCACAGCCGTGTTCAAATCATCCTCAACCAAACAGCCGCCACAACCACTTTCTGCTGCTGTAAGGTAAAAAACCCCTTATCTTATAAAGGGGCATGACAAAAATATTTCTCTGCACCAAATAATAAACCTCAGCCGTGTTCAACCTCACAGCCGCCACAACCACAATTTGCTGCTCTAAGGTGAAACCCTTAATTTCTTTGCTTATTTTACATATGGGGTTTGCTTATTTTGGAATCTTGGTAAAAAAAAGTACTTATTTGAATATCTTTTAGCTTATTTTACATATGAGTTTTGCTTATTTTAGCAATCTTGGTAATAAAAAGTACTTATTTGGATACCCTTTAGCTTATTTTACTAATGTGTTTTGCTTATTTTGCAATCTTGGTAAAAAAATTACTTATTTGGATACCTTTTAGCCAGGGCCGTTTTTAAATTTGTGAAATTTTGGAGGGCTCTGAGCGAAATTACATAATGAGAACTTTTGAGAAGAAATTTGGGGTCCCTAAAATTTTTGAGAAATTTGGGGTCCCTAAAATTTGAAATTACATAATGAGAACTTTTGAGAAGAAATTTGGGGTCCCAAATTTTTTCCCCGTAACAATATGTTAAACGTTTTACATAATGCAAATTAGTTTATAAAACGTTTAACATATTGTTACGGGGAAAAATTTTGAGGTCCCTAAAATTTTTGAGGCCCTGTGCGGTACCCGCACACACTTAAAAACGACCCTGTCTTTAGCTTAAAGTATGAATCTTTGTTGTCAGTGGCGGATCTAAAATTTTAAAAGAACGTAACCACTTATGTCAACCTCAATAATAATACTATGTAATAAAAACAAGCAGAAATTACTCGCGCGTTGCTGCGGGGCGTTAATTTTTTGCGCGCTCTTGCGGGCCTTTAATTTTTTTTTAAAATTTTGTGCGGGTTTATTACTATACAAATTTTTTTTTAAAATATAATTTTATGGGATTTGGGTAAATATATGTTATATATTTGGGCTTATGGTTTTTAGTGGCGTAAAATGACACCGTTTAATGCAACCTAAAGATGTACGTTTGTGACCCTGTCGATTATTTTAAAGTTATTAGGTATCGAATATGGTTCCGCATTTATTTTTTTTATCTGAATAACTCGATACTTTTGTAATATATATATTTTTTCCCATATTTTGTGCCAACAAAGTTTTTAAAAAAAAAATTTGGGCCGGCTCAAAGTCCTAGCCCAATAATTTGGGCCAAAGTGGGAGCACAAAAAAAATGTTACTGTAGCAAAGGGGTCAAACTTCGGTCAAACGTTTGCTCTATAGTATAGAGCAAGCAAGATTACCCGCGCGTTGCTGCGGGCGTTAATTTTTCGGGCGTTGTTGCGGGGGTTTTTTTTTTGGTTTTTTTTTCGGTCTCATTTTTAATAGTTTTTTTTCTCATATTAAATGATAATCACGCGTTACTGCGGCACATTTTTTCTTTCTTATTGTATTTTGTGCGGATTTATTTTTTCGGGCTCATAACATTTTTTTTTTGACCCAGGCCGATAAAAAGTTGTAAATAGTTAAAAATAAAAGCACGTCTCGTAAATTTTTTTTTCCTTCTTATTTTTAGCGAAAGAAGTGGGGGTGGGAGGGATTATAAAGTTTTTTTTTTTGGCCGATGAAAAGTAACCATGCGGAAAAAGGGAAAAAAAAGTTGGGCTAGATGTTGGACTAAACTTAAAAAAAAAAAAAAAAAAAAAGACTTGGGCCGGGCCAAAGTATAGCCCAAGTCAAACTTGGCACTGTAGATGAATAGTGTGGTCAAATGTTTGTCCCAAGTCAAACTTGGCACTGTAGATGAATAGTGTGGTCAAATGTTTGTGGATTAGTATAGAGTTAAATTAAATATGTATGTGTAAATTGTAGATTTGTGTGGTAAAAGTGGTTTTGCCCAATGTTTTGAAACCCGGTTCGACCCGGCCGGGTTAACCGGTTGAACCGGGTCCGGTCGAAAAAACGGGTTAAATTAAACCGGGTTTTATATTTTCGAAACCCGGTTTGACCCGCCGGGTTTAAGGTGACCCGGGTCAACCCGGTTCTCGAGACCCGGTTTGACCCGGCCGGGTTTTGGTTTTTTCATGTTTTTTTATAAATAAAATAAGTTTTTTATATATATTTGCAACGTAATTTTATTTGTTACATGTTATATTTGGTAGTAAATCGTTTTTAGGCTAAATATAAGGTATATTCATAATTTATATATATAATTTTTTGTATTATTGCAAATTTTTTTATTTTTTTATTTTTTTTTAAAACCGGGTTGACCCGGCGGGCCAACCGGTTGAACCGGTGACCCGGTGACTCGACCGGGTCGATTATTGACCCGGTTTTCAAAACATTGGTTTTGCCCAGGAGAAGAAAAATACTGTACTAGAAATCTAATATTACAATTTTACGTTAGAAATGGGCCACAGAAAAAAAATACAAAGCCTGTTAACTATTGACCTAGGTCTTCACTTTCTTCTTCACGCCACTTTTACCTACTGCTTCAGTTTTACACATAATCCATCTTTTTTATCACATCGAAGGATTAAAGAAAGGCAAGTTGTGTGTGGGTATGCACTCATATTTTTTCTATGTTTCAGAGGTTGTGCACTCTTAATTTCTTTGTGTATTTTGCAATAGCTTTCAAGAGAAAACAAAAAAAATTACACTGTTGAAATTTTACACAGGGTTTGCACGTGCATACCCTGTGTTGAATCTAGATCCGCCCCTGTTTGTTGTTGTTATTGGATTTGATTAAGTTTTAGTTTTCTTTTAATTATGTGTAAAAAAGATTACTAATTTGAATACCCTTTTAGCTTAAATGTGAATTTTTCTATTCGTGTTATTAGAATTATAAGATACTGTGAGATTTTATTTGGTTTAGGGGGTGTTTGTATCGGCTTATATAGCCCGCTTATGACTTATTTGGCTTTGGGCTTATGTGTTATAAGTTCACTTTTTGTGGTTTATTTTGAAACTTTTCGGCTTATATAAGTTCATTATTAATGAACTTATAAGCCACAAAAAGTGAGCTTATTATGTAACATAAGCCCAAAACCAAATAAGTCATAAGCCAACCAACATTCTGTTTTGTTAAAAGATTTTTTTTAAGTACTAATTTGAGTGCCCATTAGCTTAGAATTGAATCTTTGTTGTTGTTATTCAAATATGGAGCATAAAGTATGGCGAGACAATGTGCGTGTTTGGGTTTTTTTTTCCGCTTAGAATTAAGTACTTCTGAAAATGGTGTTTGGATTTGCTTATTGTTTAATAAGTGCGATAGTACTCGGTAAAATAGGTATTTGTTGATAATTGTAATCAAGTTAATCAATAAAGGGTTTTAAGTTAAATAGACACTTTGAAATAAGCAGCTCCCTGCATGCTTATCAAAATCTGCTTAACACATAACCGCTTCTGCTTTAAATAAGCAATCCCAAACACTCCCTAAGGGGATTAAAAGTATGCATATGGGTTTGCTAAGGTCTAGTTTTTTTATATAATTTATTGATAAAATAATAAAAATTTGAATACGTATTTGCTAAAAGGATAAATCTTTATTGTTGTTATTGATCTATAGAAAATGGTGAGACCTTATGCAATTAAGGGGTGTAAAAGAAAGAAGAATAAGACTGAAAGATATGATAAAGAAGAAGATGAGGAAGAAAATGTAGGGTTTGTTGAAGAAGAAGAACAGCAAGAAGAAAATGTGGACAATGATGGGGCCCACAAGAAATTGAAAGGTGGAGCCACGGAATACGATGAGGCGATAGCCGAAACGGCTGTGCAAGAACTTGCTGGGATTCCGGTGAATTTGAATGAGCAGCCAAATGATAAGAATAGCGGCGGTGTTATTTTTATACTTGAGAAGGCTTCTTTGGAAGTTGCTAAAGTTGGGAAGGTTAGTTTTGTCGATTTGTTTGAAATATTGGTGATATATTTTATGATATGGTTGCGTTTTAAAAGTGTATGAATTTATGATTATCGTCTTCAAGTAGCAGATAATCGGTTCCTAGTGTATGTGTATTAGCGTAGGGCGAGACTGGTTGTTTTATGGTCGTTGGGATTGTTTTTGAACTGCTGGGCTGCTAATTGTCTTTTGGTACAACTGATAAGTAGTTTTGAGGGTGTTTGGGATTGCTCAATCTGACTACTTATCAAGTTATTTGTTAGTGTGATTAGTTGTTTTGAGTTCCAACTACTCACTGAGAAGGAATTAGCAGATAAGCAGTCTGATTAGTAATCCCAAATAGGGGTCAAATAATCAGTCTAAATCCTTTAGGATTATGGGTTTTTTGAGTCATTTTAAACATAAATTCTAGAATAATCAGAATTCTCTAGACACTAAAACTATCAAATGTCACAACGCACAACATTTGGTTAGAACTGATTATCTGATTCTCACGATTTCAATGGCCCAATATGATGATATTGATTTTGGTATACGAAGTTCCTTTATATCTTACTTTTGTTTAGGTATGTTTGAGGGCATTTTCTGATAGTTCAAACATTGTTATGAAACCATTACCTGCTTTAGAAAATGCTATTCTTCGTTCATTGCTGTCTTCTTTTTAAGATCTTGTAACAGGTTTTGATTTTTAGTTTATCTAATGATGTGGTTTTATTTGTCTATGTGTTTGTTCAGAGTTACCAACTGTTGAACTCGGAGGATCATGCCAATTTTTTGAAGAAAAATAACCGAAACCCTGCTGAGTACAGACCTGATATTTCTCATCAGGTTAGTGATCGTTAATCTACCATCTTGGTTTGTTTTAGAAAATGTTATAGCTGAAAGTGGTCTGAAATTTACGAAAGCATCGTCTTTAGAAAGATGTGTTCTTATTTCATACGTGTATATGTTGTGATGTATTCAGTATTCACTGTATTGTTGTTCGCTGCTTTTATTTCTCATATCACCCATACAGTTAGAGGCCACTTCAAATTCTTACATTCTTTTTCAAGAATCTGTATTTCTAATTACCTTGAGTTTTCAAGAATCCATTCAAGTATATAGCTATCGGTGATAATGCTTTTAAGCAATTTGACTAATTGTATTTGCCATATTTCATTTTATGTTGGTGTTCTATTTTGATTGTTTTCTTTAATATTTGCCTTAATTGTCTACATATTATTTGTTTGATGCAGGCGATATTGAACATCTTAGATAGCCCACTAAATAAAGCTGGTAAACTAAGAGCTTTGTATGTGAGAACCGAAAAAGGTGTACTATTTGAAATCAAACCTCATGTTCGTATTCCAAGAACATTTAAACGGTTTGCAGGAATCATGTGTAAGTTCAGTTACTTGCATTTTAAGTAAATCATCATAATATGCTTGATTTTCTTATGTTTGACCTTTTTAATACCGACTTTCTTGATACTTTCAGTGCAATTACTTCAAAAACTAAGTATTTCTGCTGTTGGAAAACGGGAAAAGCTTATGCGTGTGATTAAGAATCCTGTAACACAATATCTTCCGGTCAACTCTCGCAAGATAGGTTTGCAATCTTGTCTCTATCTTGTTATCTGATTGATAATTGTTCTGACCGTCCCATGACCCATGTAAATTGTAACGCTGGACCATTACAGCTTTTATTTTATACTTTTTTACGACTTCACTCCAGTGGATGAGCATTGCAATATATATCTTTTTTTCATTTATTCAAAAAATACCAAGAAAAAGTTACCGTAAAAAATTCATAGCTGTATCTAGTGTGTCTTCTTAAGGAAACCATCAAGGAAAAAGTTGCAGTTTTTTTTACCTTTTATATGATAATGCACACAACGACTGCATTTGCTATTTTTTTTGTCTAAAAATCACTTGTAACTTTGTAAGAAAGATTAAAGCAGAGTCTTATGGATCCAGAGTTAGTATGTTAATACACTTATAAAGGGAGCACGTTAAACTGGTTACTTTATGTCACAATATTTCTTCATACATTGATGTTGACTTGTAAATTTGAATATGTTTTGTGGGCCAGGGTTTTCACATAGTTCGGAAAAGTTGGTTGATATGCATGACTATGTGGCTACATTGGACAAAGACGCGACTCTTGTTTTTGTGGTATGTAATTAAGTCATGTGGCTTTATATTCAATTTGAAATTGACTAGTTTTGAAACCAATTTATTTCGCCAAAAGTTGCAAACAAATCATTGTTCTGGTGGATATGCTGAAATTTTTTTATCAGCAAGTATAACTTTAAATGATATAAAAGAAAATTATACACGCATTTTCTAGTGGCATTTTTACTAGAATAGTGATATATTTGCAACAAAAAGGTGAGCTTGATGGTCAACAATGTCAACTGCTAGTTAAAAAATAAAATCTTACGTGACATTTCCATCCTCAGGTTGGTGCAATGGCACACGGAAAAATCGAAAACGACTTCATAGAGGATTTTATTTCCGGTATGTTTTTTCTATATGTATCATTTTACAAAATGCAAAATATATCTAACCCAAGATAAATACTAATGCTTACACGAAAATCTTGGTTTATATATTGAATGATGCATGTCTATTTAGAGTAATTCCAACTTTTTTTAACCTTGTGCTCTTTTTTGGTGAAGTTTCTGGGTATCCATTGAGTGCAGCATACTGCATTACAAGAATCACCAATGCGTTGGAGCGAAAACACAAGATTATTTGAACGCCTTCTTACATCATGTACCTGTAGCAGTACTATCAGATTAGTAGATGACTTGATGGTAACTGTCGAGTTTTTTAACTGTGATTCTTCTTGAAAGTATATCATATTTTGGTCATTTTGAAAGTAAATTATATACTTACATTTTGGCCACTGTCTTTTCTAAAACCCTCGAAAACAAAGTATAGTGATGAATGCCAAGTTTATTTACTGCATGGGATTAGTTTCTTTTTCCTCTCGTAATGCACTGTTTGGAACTTAGAACTTTTGTCGTTTCTTATTGTACTTTGGATTTGTTTAGGGCCAAGTCAAATAAGTAGCATTATTTATGATTTCAATCACTATACGCAAAACACATAAACTGATGTGAAAAAACTTCCTAAACAAGTATATATAGAAATAATTATAAAATCAATTACATAACCATCCTTCTTTCTTGATAGTACACATGTTTAATGATGACAATTACCAATACTAATAACAATCATAACAAAGATTAAAATTGCAAACTCTAGCTCGACATTCAAGTACCAAAAAACCATTGATATCTTGATTACACTTAGAACACACATACTTTGGCGTTTTCTTTCTTCGAACAAATGTTAATGGATGTTTGTGATAGGAAACTGTTCTAGTGCCCTCCCTCCATATGTTTGCAAAACAATCAATACGACTAAGGCACTTAAGGTGAAAAGAATTTTTGTGTTTTTGACAATGATAGAGTGGTCGTTTAGGGTGCATTTCTGTCTCAAAGATATCACAATAGAAATCTTCAGGATGATTCTCGACTGGGGGATACGTCAATAGGACTGCATCTCCTTTGCAATACCTATGAGCAACAGATTGTGGTGTCCTTGTTGCACAATGCATGTCTAGATGGAAGTCACAAGCCTCACAAGCATATCTCATACCATAAGACGACCATGTATAATATCCATGACATCCATGCATGGAAATGGAATCAATAAGTTGGATCAGAGGATGGTTGTGGGATTTATGTTTGATGGCGTTTGGTAAAAATGCACAATTTACACAAATTTCGAACTCAAGATTTTCACATCTGTATATACACATGTTGCCCTGGCTAAAACAATCCTCGCACAAATAAGATGCTGTTGCCTTTACCAAGTAAAGAGGATGACGTGGGTGAAGTTGATGTTGTAAAGTGAGGGGTAACTCGATTTGTGAAGAGTGAATGAACATCCATTTTTGCAACTATAGTATGGAAAGGACAGGGGTCGTACACAACCATAACGTACCTGTATTAGATCACCAGAGTTAACGCTGGTCAAGCTGTTACCGTGGGGTTCAACATTCAGGATTAATGGATGATCTGGATGACTTCAATGATTGATCTCATTTGTTTCATCATCTTCATGAGTTACCTTTCCAGAATGTAGCATCTTAAGTGGATCGGTAAATGCGTATGGCATGGGAAAATGCAACAAATCCTTTACGTGTTCTTCATCAACAGTACTTGGATCATCTCTGAACATCACAGTTTTAATTTTAGAAGGTGAACTCACAAATCACAACAAAAGAAGTAAGAACAGAAAGAAACAAAAATTGACCTTAGCTTAGAAGGCCGCTGTGCATTTAAAGCACACTTAATATGAGCAAAGTATCTACAGTTTGCACAATGATACAGTCAATCGTTGCGTATGATGACTTTGTTGCGGAACTCGCAATAAAACCTGAATTTGTAGAAATTATCGGGAAGTAAATAGACGAGAACGAGAGGGTGATTAGGGTGATGGGGTAGGTTTATGGTGGGGGCCAAGGAATACATTGATAGAAAAAGTCTTCATCCTTAGTATGACAAGCATCACAAAGGAAGGAAGCAGATCTTGACTGGAGGGTTAAAGTGTGTTGTGATGACCCTCATGTTTCAGTTTGATAAATGTTGCATCCTTTGGTGCAATGGCAGCTGCACATTTTAGGCACGAGTCGAAGTCACACTCCACGCATTTGTAACTGAAGCATCCTCTCTAACTACTTAAAAATATCACCATGTAGTTTTGACTCAAATTTAGCAATAAATGTTACACTTTACCCTGATTAACATTGATCAAGCTTAAATTATTATGTCACATTATGACTACTTTTAACTCAGAATTTTATATCATAGTTGGTATTTGTTATGCTCCGTAATAAAAAATAAGAAAGCAGTTTAAGATTTATCAACATGTCCATATTGGAGTTAAGAGTATCACATTGTGTTAATCTTTAAATATGAGAAATAATTACTCCTTCCGTCCCAAATTAATTGTCCCCCGACAAAAAACACATAGTTTAAGAAAACATAATCATTATTGTATTATCTCTCTTACTTTTTTGCAAAATGACAGTTTTATCCTTATACAATTAATTAAAGTTTGTAATTTCTAGTATCATTAGGTGCAATGTGGTAAACTTGCTACATTAATCACAACTATATTCGGAAGGGAACAATAATTTTGGGACAACCCAAATGAAAATAGAGACTATTAATTTGGGACGGAAGGAGTAACTCATTAAAAAAGGACTAGTATGGTACCCGCGCAAAGCAGCGGTTTCAGAGGCACTAAAAATGAAAAAACCAAAATATTAATAAAAATATATCAAAATAGATATTGAATTAAAGAGCGCAAAATTTTAGAAAATATAGTGAAATTAAATTATTAAAAAATAGATAAAAAAATATTTCAAGATTGCACATCCTTATCTTAACAGGTTGTTACAAAAAAGATATTTCCATAACAAACAAGTTTAAAAGTTTGAAAATCAAGACTTTCTAATTAAGGAATAGTCCCAAATGCTTTATAATGTACGTAGTATAGATAAGTTCAGTTTTTTTTATATAATTCTTGTATTTGTCTCTCTAAATGTCATAATTATATATATCCTTCGAAAATACTAGGCATGTTATAATTATAGCTAGAGACGATCAATACATACATTTCTTACTCTTTACAGAAGTAAACAATATATT